>CM060075.1:9022763-9044763 GCA_030533445.1 Cyprinodon diabolis | reverse complement strand
CCTTGAGGGAGAACTGGGAGTCCTTCACGCCATTCACCCACTGCCAGGGCTTCGCTTTTTCCCCAGTTCACCCTCGCAGAAGATAAAATGGAGAACTTATTTGTTATTTCGGTCAGTTTGTCAACATCTTGTTGGTTTCTGGTAAAAACAACAACATCATCAGCATAGGCAGATAAAACCACTCTACTGTTAAAACCAGGTAAAACCAAACCATGAACACTGGAACGTATCTTTTGAAGCAGGGGTTCCAGGGAGAGCGCGTAGAGCATCCCGGACAGAGCGCAGCCTTGCCGAACACCTCTACGCACCCTAAAAGGAGCACACAGGTTACCATTAATCTTTAACATGCTCTCAATGCCACTGTACATCACCTTGATCTTGGCGATCAGACCGGCGCCGAACCCAAACTTCTCCAGCACTTGCCACATGAAGCTGTGCTCGACGCGATCAAACGCCTTTTCTTGATCTAATGCGATCAAGCCAGTTCTTAGACCCAATGAACCGGAGACCTCCAAAACGTCCCGAATTAGGTAGATATTATCTACCATGGACCTGCCGGGGACGCAGTAGGTCTGGTCCCGGTGGACAACCTGCTCCATAGCTTCCCTCAGCCGGGTAGCCAAGGCTTTGGAGAGGATCTCATAGTCGGTGCAGAGGAGAGACACAGGGCGCCAGTTCCTGATGTCGTGCAGATTCCCTTTCTTGGGCAGGAGGGCGATAACTGCCCTACGACACGAAAGTGGGAGCGAACCTGCGGCCAGACTCTCATTGTAGACATCCAGCAGGTCCTCTGCCAAGATGTCCCAGTAGGCTTTGAAGAACTCTGCAGTAAGACCGTCGATGCCTGGGGCCTTCTGGCCCTGCATACTCAGGAGGGCTGTGTGGAGCTCCTGAAGTCCCAGCGGGCGCGCCAGCCGTAGGTTACTCTCACCCGACACCTGAGGCAGCCCACCGCAGAACTCCTCTAGGAGCCCCTCGTTCTCCTTATACTCACTCTCGAACAGAGAGGAGTAAAACTCAACAGCCCTCCTCCTAATCTGGCCCGGTTCACTCAGCTGCTGCCCTGTGTTGGACAGTAAGGAATGGATCGCCTTCCTCTGCCCGCGTTTCCTCTCCAGGCTGAAGAAAAAGCTAGAGGGAGCATCCATCTCTGTGATGTTCTGAACCCGAGACCTGACCAACACGCCTTGGACTTTAGACTCCAGCAGGTTGGCTAGAACTAGCCTTTTGGATTTGAGAGCTTCAATATGCCCTCGATTTCCTGTGGAATCACTTAGATTTTCTAGTTCCACTATGTTCATCTCCAGATCTCTAATAGATCTGGTGACATCACGAGTGACATTAAGAGTGTGCTGCTGACAGAGTTGCTTGATTTGAACTTTTCCATGGTCCCACCACTGCCTTAGACAAGTAAAATCCCCCTTTCTTTGTCTAAAAACAGTCCAAAAAAAACTTAGAGCTTCTCTAAAACTACGATCGTATGTTAGAGCCAGATTAAAATGCCAGTAGGCGCTTTTAGGTAAAATGTTTGTGATAAAAACATTTCCTAAAAGCAATGAGTGGTCGGTAAAAGCTACTGGTAAAATCTGACATGTTTTAAACACATTAAAATGGTGTTTAAAACAATAAAAACGATCAATACGAGCTAAAGAGATGCGGCCTTGTTTAACGTGGGACCATGTGTACTGTCTGGAACCTGTATGCATCCTCCTCCACACATCCACCAGGCCGTGGGACAAGACCAGCTGCCGCAGGATTTGCTGGGAAGCTTGATGAGGCTCTTTGTGGTTTCTGTCTAACAGGTCATTTTCTGTACAGTTAAAATCAAATGTCCCAAAAGGAGGGACATTTGATAAAATAATTTTGGTGGCAGGCTGCGTGAGCGGCGACACCTGAAGGAACGAGCCGTTCACCGAAATGCCCGACTCCACCAACAGGTTCGCCTGCTCCACCTTTTCCACAAAAAGCACTGCAGCTCCGTTCATCCGAGCTGCAGACTTGATGGAACTGTGCCCGATAACCTCACCGACAGACAGAAAAAACATCCTCCACGCTGCACGGAGAACCAGCACCCACCTTGATGCCGTTCCTCCGAGTCAGCGTGGAGAAACCTCCCGAACTCCCCACCACAACCATGGCGTTCAAAGACGCCGACCTGCCGCCGGGTAGAACCCGACGGCCACACAACCCACAAAAACCACCAAACAACTAGAAAAACACCAAAAACACAATTATATACACAATATTTACATACACCAAGTGAAAAAAGGAAAGAAAAGTAAGAAAAATCCACTCAAACAGAGTTTTTCTCACGCGCTCTCTCTTCCACTTCTCCACTCACACTCCACCCACTTTGGCCCCAGCTTCTGATTGGAAGCTTGGAACCAAAAACATCTGCTCAAATCGACTTTATATTGTTAGTTTTCAGCTCTAGATGATTGCCAGAAAAGATCATGGCTGTATCATTAATGGTTTGTCTGTTACAACTCCAGAGGCCAAAATGGCATTATCTCACTGTAAAAAGAGCGTTTTGGCCTCAACTTCTGATTTGAAGCTTGGAAGCAAAAACATCTGCTCAAATCTACTTTATATTGTTAGTTTTCAGCTCTAGATGATTGCCAGAAAAGATCATGGCTGTATCATTAACGGTTTGTCTGTCCCAGCTAGAGAGGTCAAATTGAGCTCCTCTCAGTGTGAAAGTGCGTTTTGGCCTCAACTTCTGATTTGAAGCTTGGAACCAAAAACATCTGCTCAAATCTACTTTATATTGTTAGTATTCAGCTCTAAATGATTGCCAGAAAAGATCATGGTTGATCATTAACCGTTTGTCTGTTCAAGCTAAAGAGGCCAAATTGAGCTCCTCTGTGTGAAAAGCGAGTTTTGCCCTCAACCTTCAGATTTGAAGCTTGGAACCAAAAACATCTGCTCAAATCTACTTTATATTGTCAGTTCTCAGCTCTCGATGATTGCCAAAAAAGATCATGGCTGTATGATTAACGGTTTGTCTGTTGCAGCAAGAGAGGCCAAATTGAGCTCCTCTCAGTGTGAAAGTGCGTTTTGGCCTCAACTTCTGATTTGAAGCTTGGAACCAAAAACATCTGCTCAAATCTACTTTATATTGTCAGTTCTCAGCTCTCGATGATTGCCAGAAAAGATCATAGCTGTATGATTAACGGTTTGTCTGTTGCAGCAAGAGAGGCCAAATTGAGCTCCTCTCAGTTTGAAAAGAGCGTTTTGGCCTCAACTTCTGATTTGAAGCTTGGAACCAAAAACATCTGCTCAAATCTACTTTATATTGTTAGTTTTCAGCTCTAGATGATTTCCAGAAAAGATCATGGCTGTATCATTAATGGTTTGTCTGTTACAACTCCAGAGGCCAAAATGGCATTATCTCACTGTAAAAAGAGCGTTTTGGCCTCAACTTCTGATTTGAAGCTTGGAAGCAAAAACATCTGCTCAAATCTACTTTATATTGTTAGTTTTCAGCTCTAGATGATTGCCAGAAAAGATCATGGCTGTATCATTAACGGTTTGTCTGTCCCAGCTAGAGAGGTCAAATTGAGCTCCTCTCAGTGTGAAAGTGCGTTTTGGCCTCAACTTCTGATTTGAAGCTTGGAACCAAAAACATCTGCTCAAATCTACTTTATATTGTTAGTATTCAGCTCTAAATGATTGCCAGAAAAGATCATGGTTGATCATTAACGGTTTGTCTGTTCCAGCTAAAGAGGCCAAATTGAGCTCCTCTGTGTGAAAAGCGAGTTTTGCCCTCAACCTTCAGATTTGAAGCTTGGAACCAAAAACATCTGCTCAAATCTACTTTATATTGTCAGTTCTCAGCTCTCGATGATTGCCAAAAAAGATCATGGCTGTATGATTAACGGTTTGTCTGTTGCAGCAAGAGAGGCCAAATTGAGTTCCTCTCAGTGTGAAAGTGCGTTTTGGCCTCAACTTCTGATTTGAAGCTTGGAACCAAAAACATCTGCTCAAATCTACTTTATATTGTCAGTTCTCAGCTCTCGATGATTGCCAGAAAAGATCATAGCTGTATGATTAACGGTTTGTCTGTTGCAGCAAGAGAGGCCAAATTGAGCTCCTCTCAGTTTGAAAAGAGCGTTTTGGCCTCAACTTCTGATTTGAAGCTTGGAACCAAAAACATCTGCTCAAATCTACTTTATATTGTTAGTTTTCAGCTCTAGATGATTGCCAGAAAAGATCATGGCTGTATCATTAATGGTTTGTCTGTTACAACTCCAGAGGCCAAAATGGCATTATCTCACTGTAAAAAGAGCGTTTTGGCCTCAACTTCTGATTTGAAGCTTGGAAGCAAAAACATCTGCTCAAATCTACTTTATATTGTTAGTTTTCAGCTCTAGATGATTGCCAGAAAAGATCATGGCTGTATCATTAACGGTTTGTCTGTCCCAGCTAGAGAGGTCAAATTGAGCTCCTCTCAGTGTGAAAGTGCGTTTTGGCCTCAACTTCTGATTTGAAGCTTGGAACCAAAAACATCTGCTCAAATCTACTTTATATTGTTAGTATTCAGCTCTAAATGATTGCCAGAAAAGATCATGGTTGATCATTAACGGTTTGTCTGTTCCAGCTAAAGAGGCCAAATTGAGCTCCTCTGTGTGAAAAGCGAGTTTTGCCCTCAACCTTCAGATTTGAAGCTTGGAACCAAAAACATCTGCTCAAATCTACTTTATATTGTCAGTTCTCAGCTCTCGATGATTGCCAAAAAAGATCATGGCTGTATGATTAACGGTTTGTCTGTTGCAGCAAGAGAGGCCAAATTGAGCTCCTCTCAGTTTGAAAAGAGCGTTTTGGCCTAAACTTCTGATTTGAAGCTTGGAACCAAAAACATCTGCTCAAATCTACTTTATATTGTTAGTTTTCAGCTCTAGATGATTGCCAGAAAAGATCATGGCTGTATCATTAATGGTTTGTCTGTTACAACTCCAGAGGCCAAAATGGCATTATCTCACTGTAAAAAGAGCGTTTTAGACTCAAACTTCTGATTTGAAGCTTGGAAGCAAAAACATCTTCTCGAATCTACTTTATATTGTTAGTTTTCAGCTCTAGATGATTGCCAGAAAAGATCATGGCTGTATCATTAACGGTTTGTCTGTTACAACTCCAGAGGCCAAAATGGCATTATCTCACTGTAAAAAGAGCGTTTTGGCCTCAACTTCTGATTTGAAGCTTGGAAGCAAAAACATCTGCTCAAATCTACTTTATATTGTTAGTTTTCAGCTCCAGATGATTGCCAGAAAAGATCATGGCTGTATCATTAACGGTTTGTCTGTCCCAGCTAGAGAGGTCAAATTGAGCTCCTCTCAGTGTGAAAGTGCATTTTGGCCTCAACTTCTGATTTGAAGCTTGGAACCAAAAACATCTGCTCAAATCTACTTTATATTGTCAGTTCTCAGCTCTCGATGATTGCCAGAAAAGATCATAGCTGTATGATTAACGGTTTGTCTGTTCCAGCAAGAGAGGCCAAATTGAGCTCCTCTCAGTTTGAAAAGAGCGTTTTGGCCTCAACTTCTGATTTGAAGCTTGGAACCAAAAACATCTGCTCAAATCTACTTTATATTGTTAGTTTTCAGCTCTAGATGATTGCCAGAAAAGATCATGGCTGTATCATTAATGGTTTGTCTGTTACAACTCCAGAGGCCAAAATGGCATTATCTCACTGTAAAAAGAGCGTTTTGGCCTCAACTTCTGATTTGAAGCTTGGAAGCAAAAACATCTGCTCAAATCTACTTTATATTGTTAGTTTTCAGCTCTAGATGATTGCCAGAAAAGATCATGGCTGTATCATTAACGGTTTGTCTGTCCCAGCTAGAGAGGTCAAATTGAGCTCCTCTCAGTGTGAAAGTGCGTTTTGGCCTCAACTTCTGATTTGAAGCTTGGAACCAAAAACATCTGCTCAAATCTACTTTATATTGTTAGTATTCAGCTCTAAATGATTGCCAGAAAAGATCATGGTTGATCATTAACGGTTTGTCTGTTCCAGCTAAAGAGGCCAAATTGAGCTCCTCTGTGTGAAAAGCGAGTTTTGCCCTCAACCTTCAGATTTGAAGCTTGGAACCAAAAACATCTGCTCAAATCTACTTTATATTGTCAGTTCTCAGCTCTCGATGATTGCCAAAAAGATCATGGCTGTATGATTAACGGTTTGTCTGTTGCAGCAAGAGAGGCCAAATTGAGCTCCTCTCAGTTTGAAAAGAGCGTTTTGGCCTCAACTTCTGATTTGAAGCTTGGAACCAAAAACATCTGCTCAAATCTACTTTATATTGTTAGTTTTCAGCTCTAGATGATTGCCAGAAAAGATCATGGCTGTATCATTAATAGTTTGTCTGTTACAACTCCAGAGGCCAAAATGGCATTATCTCACTGTAAAAAGAGCGTTTTGGCCTCAACTTCTGATTTGAAGCTTGGAAGCAAAAACATCTGCTCAAATCTACTTTATATTGTTAGTTTTCAGCTCTAGATGATTGCCAGAAAAGATCATGGCTGTATCATTAACGGTTTGTCTGTTCCAGCTACTGAGGCCAAATTGAGCTCCTCTCAGTTTGAAAAGAGCGTTTTGGCCTCAACTTCTGATTTGAAGCTTGGAACCAAAAACATCTGCTCAAATCTACTTTATATTGTTAGTTTTCAGCTCTAGATGATTGCCAGAAAAGATCATGGCTGTATCATTAACGGTTTGTCTGTCCCATCTAGAGAGGTCAAATTGAGCTCCTCTCAGTGTGAAAGTGCGTTTTGGCCTCAACTTCTGATTTGAAGCTTGGAACCAAAAACATCTGCTCAAATCTACTTTATATTGTTAGTATTCAGCTCTAAATGATTGCCAGAAAAGATCATGGTTGATCATTAACGGTTTGTCTGTTCCAGCTAAAGAGGCCAAATTGAGCTCCTCTGTGTGAAAAGCGAGTTTTGCCCTCAACCTTCAGATTTGAAGCTTGGAACCAAAAACATCTGCTCAAATCTACTTTATATTGTCAGTTCTCAGCTCTCGATGATTGCCAAAAAGATCATGGCTGTATGATTAACGGTTTGTCTGTTGCAGCAAGAGAGGCCAAATTGAGCTCCTCTCAGTTTGAAAAGAGCGTTTTGGCCTCAACTTCTGATTTGAAGCTTGGAACCAAAAACATCTGCTCAAATCTACTTTATATTGTTAGTTTTCAGCTCTAGATGATTGCCAGAAAAGATCATGGCTGTATCATTAATGGTTTGTCTGTTACAACTCCAGAGGCCAAAATGGCATTATCTCACTGTAAAAAGAGCGTTTTGGCCTCAACTTCTGATTTGAAGCTTGGAAGCAAAAACATCTGCTCAAATCTACTTTATATTGTTAGTTTTCAGCTCTAGATGATTGCCAGAAAAGATCATGGCTGTATCATTAACGGTTTGTCTGTTCCAGCTACTGAGGCCAAATTGAGCTCCTCTCAGTTTGAAAAGAGCGTTTTGGCCTCAACTTCTGATTTGAAGCTTGGAACCAAAAACATCTGCTCAAATCTACTTTATATTGTTAGTTTTCAGCTCTAGATGATTGCCAGAAAAGATCATGGCTGTATCATTAACGGTTTGTCTGTCCCATCTAGAGAGGTCAAATTGAGCTCCTCTCAGTGTGAAAGTGCGTTTTGGCCTCAACTTCTGATTTGAAGCTTGGAACCAAAAACATCTGCTCAAATCTACTTTATATTGTCAGTTCTCAGCTCTCGATGATTGCCAGAAAACATCATAGCTGTATGATTAACGGTTTGTCTGTTCCAGCAAGAGAGGCCAAATTGAGCTCCTCTCAGTTTGAAAAGAGCGTTTTGGCCTCAACTTCTGATTTGAAGCTTGGAACCAAAAACATCTGCTCAAATCTACTTTATATTGTTAGTTTTCAGCTCTAGATGATTGCCAGAAAAGATCGTGGATGTATCATTAATGGTTTGTCTGTTACAACTCCAGAGGCCAAAATGGTCTTATCTCACTGTGAAAGCAGCATTTTGGCCTCAACCTTCTGATTTGAAGCTTGGAACCAAAAACATCTGCTCAAATCTACTTTATATTGTTAGTTTTCAGCTCTAGATGATTGCCACAAAAGATCATGGCTATATCATTAATGGTTTGTCTGTTACAACTCCAGAGGCCAAAATGGCATTATCTCACTGTAAAAAGAGCGTTTTGGCCTCAACTTCTGATTTGAAGCTTGGAAGCAAAAACATCTGCTCAAATCTACTTTATATTGTTAGTTTTCAGCTCTAGATGATTGCCAGAAAAGATCATGGCTGTATCATTAACGGTTTGTCTGTCCCAGCTAGAGAGGTCAAATTGAGCTCCTCTCAGTGTGAAAGTGCGTTTTGGCCTCAACTTCTGATTTGAAGCTTGGAACCAAAAACATCTGCTCAAATCTACTTTATATTGTTAGTATTCAGCTCTAAATGATTGCCAGAAAAGATCATGGTTGATCATTAACGGTTTGTCTGTTCAAGCTAAAGAGGCCAAATTGAGCTCCTCTGTGTGAAAAGCGAGTTTTGCCCTCAACCTTCAGATTTGAAGCTTGGAACCAAAAACATCTGCTCAAATCTACTTTATATTGTCAGTTCTCAGCTCTCGATGATTGCCAAAAAAGATCATGGCTGTATCATTAACGGTTTGTCTGTCCCAGCTAGAGAGGTCAAATTGAGCTCCTCTCAGTGTGAAAGTGCGTTTTGGCCTCAACTTCTGATTTGAAGGTTGGAACCAAAAACATCTGCTCAAATCTACTTTATATTGTTAGTATTCAGCTCTAAATGATTGCCAGAAAAGATCATGGTTGATCATTAACGGTTTGTCTGTTCAAGCTAAAGAGGCCAAATTGAGCTCCTCTGTGTGAAAAGCGAGTTTTGCCCTCAACCTTCAGATTTGAAGCTTGGAACCAAAAATATCTGCTCAAATCTACTTTATATTGTCAGTTCTCAGCTCTCGATGATTGCCAAAAAAGATCATGGCTGTATGATTAACGGTTTGTCTGTTGCAGCAAGAGAGGCCAAATTGAGCTCCTCTCAGTTTGAAAAGAGCGTTTTGGCCTCAACTTCTGATTTGAAGCTTGGAAGCAAAAACATCTGCTCAAATCTACTTTATATTGTTAGTTTTCAGCTCTAGATGATTGCCAGAAAAGATCATGGCTGTATCATTAACGGTTTGTCTGTCCCAGCTAGAGAGGTCAAATTGAGCTCCTCTCAGTGTGAAAGTGCGTTTTGGCCTCAACTTCTGATTTGATGCTTGGAACCAAAAACATCTGCTCAAATCTACTTTATATTGTTAGTTTTCAGCTCTAGATGATTGCCAGAAAAGATCATGGCTGTATCATTAGCAGTTTGTCTGTTCCAGCTAGAGAGGCCAAATTGAGCTCCTCTCAGTGTGAAAAGCGCGTTTTGCCCTCAACCTTCGGATTTGAAGCTTGGAACAAAAAACATCCGCTCAAATCGACTTTATATTGTTAGTTTTCAGCATGATTGCCAGAAAAGATCATGGCTGTATCATTAACGGTTTGTCTGTTCCAGCTACTGAGGCCAAATTGAGCTCCTCTCAGTTTGAAAAGAGCGTTTTGGCCTCAACTTCTGATTTGAAGCTTCGAACCAAAAACATCTGCTCAAATCTACTTTATATTGTTAGTTTTCAGCTCTAGATGATTGCCAGAAAAGATCATGGCTGTATCACTAATGGTTTTTCTGTTACAACTCCAGAGGCCAAAATGGCATTATCTCACTGTGAAAAGAGCGTTTTGGCCTCAACTTCTGATTTGAAGCTTGGAAGCAAAAACATCTGCTCAAATCTACTTTATATTGTTAGTTTTCAGCTCTAGATGTTTGCCAGAAAAGATCATGGCTGTATCATTAATGGTTTGTCTGTTACAACTCCAGAGGCCAAAATGGCATTCTCTCACTGTGAAATGAGCGTTTTGGCCTCAACCTTCTGATTTGAAGCTTGGAACCAAAAACATCTGCTCAAATCTACTTTATATTGTTAGTTTTCAATTCTAGATGATTGCCAGAAAAGATCATGGCTGTATCACTAATGGTTTGTCTGTTACAACTCCAGAGGCCAAAATGGCATTCTCTCACTGTGAAAAGAGCGTTTTGGCCTCAACTTCTGATTTGAAGCTTGGAAGCAAAAACATCTGCTCAAATCTACTTTATATTGTTAGTTTTCAGCTCTAGATGATTGCCAGAAAAGATCATGGCTGTATCATTAATGGTTTGTCTGTTACAACTCCAGAGGCCAAAATGGCATTCTCTCACTGTGAAATGAGCGTTTTGGCCTCAACTTCTGATTTGAAGCTTGGAACCAAAAACATCTGCTCAAATCAACTTTATATTGTTAGTTTTCAGCTCTAGATGATTGCCAGAAAAGATCATGGCTGTATCATTAATGGTTTGTCTGTTACAACTCCAGAGGCCAAAATGGCATTCTCTCACTGTGAAATGAGCGTTTTGGCCTCAACCTTCTGATTTGAAGCTTGGAACCAAAAACATCTGCTCAAATCTACTTTATATTGTTAGTTTTCAGCTCTAGATGATTGCCACAAAAGATCATGGCTATATCATTAATGGTTTGTCTGTTACAACACCAGAGGCCAAAATTGCATTATCTCACTGTAAAAAGATTGTTTTGGCCTCAACTTCTGATTTGAAGCTTGGAACCAAAAACATCTGCTCAAATCAACTTTATATTGTTAGTTTTCAGCTCTAGATGATTGCCAGAAAAGATCATGGCTGTATCATTAATGGTTTGTCTGTTACAACTCCAGAGGCCAAAATGGCATTCTCTCACTGTGAAATGAGCGTTTTGGCCTCAACCTTCTGATTTGAAGCTTGGAACCAAAAACATCTGCTCAAATCTACTTTATATTGTTAGTTTTCAGCTCTAGATGATTGCCACAAAAGATCATGGCTATATCATTAATGGTTTGTCTGTTACAACACCAGAGGCCAAAATGGCATTATCTCACTGTAAAAAGAGTGTTTTGGCCTCAACTTCTGATTTGAAGCTTGGAAGCAAAAACATCTGCTCAAATCTACTTTATATTGTTAGTTTTGAGCTCCAGATGATTGCCAGAAAAGATCATGGCTGTATCATTAACGGTTTGTCTGTCCCAGCTAGAGAGGTCAAATTGAGCTCCTCTCAGTGTGAAAGTGCATTTTGGCCTCAACTTCTGATTTGAAGCTTGGAACCAAAAACATCTGCTCAAATCTACTTTATATTGTCAGTTCTCAGCTCTCGATGATTGCCAGAAAAGATCATAGCTGTATGATTAACGGTTTGTCTGTTCCAGCAAGAGAGGCCAAATTGAGCTCCTCTCAGTTTGAAAAGAGCGTTTTGGCCTCAACTTCTGATTTGAAGCTTGGAACCAAAAACATCTGCTCAAATCTACTTTATATTGTTAGTTTTCAGCTCTAGATGATTGCCAGAAAAGATCGTGGATGTATCATTAATGGTTTGTCTGTTACAACTCCAGAGGCCAAAATGGCCTTATCTCACTGTGAAAGCAGCATTTTGGCCTCAACCTCCTGATTTGAAGCTTGGAACCAAAAACATCTGCTCAAATCTACTTTATATTGTTAGTTTTCAGCTCTAGATGATTGCCAGAAAAGATCATGGCTGTATCACTAATGGTTTGTCTGTTACAACTCCAGAGCCCAAAATGGCATTATCTCACTGTGAAAAGAGCGTTTTGGCCTCAACTTCTGATTTGAAGCTTGGAAGCAAAAACATCTGCTCAAATCTACTTTATATTGTTAGTTTTCAGCTCTAGATGTTTGCCAGAAAATATCATGGCTGTATCATTAATGGTTTGTCTGTTACAACTCCAGAGGCCAAAATGGCATTCTCTCAATGTGAAATGAGCGTTTTGGCCTCAACCTTCTGATTTGAAGCTTTGAACCAAAAACATCTGCTCAAATCTACTTTATATTGTTAGTTTTTAGCTCTAGATGATTGCCACAAAAGATCATGGCTATATCATTAATGGTTTGTCTGTTACAACTCCAGAGGTCAAAATGGCATTATCTCACTGTAAAAAGAGCGTTTTGGCCTCAACTTCTGATTTGAAGCTTGGAAGCAAAAACATCTGCTCAAATCTACTTTATATTGTTAGTTTTCAGCTCTAGATGATTGCCAGAAAAGATCATGGCTGTATCATTAACGGTTTGTCTGTCCCAGCTAGAGAGGTCAAATTGAGCTCCTCTCAGTGTGAAAGTGCGTTTTGGCCTCAACTTCTGATTTGAAGCTTGGAACCAAAAACATCTGCTCAAATCTACTTTATATTGTTAGTATTCAGCTCTAAATGATTGCCAGAAAAGATCATGGTTGATCATTAACGGTTTGTCTGTTCCAGCTAAAGAGGCCAAATTGAGCTCCTCTGTGTGAAAAGCGAGTTTTGCCCTCAACCTTCAGATTTGAAGCTTGGAACCAAAAACATCTGCTCAAATCTACTTTATATTGTCAGTTCTCAGCTCTCGATGATTGCCAAAAAAGATCATGGCTGTATGATTAATGGTTTGTCTGTTGCAGCAAGAGAGGCCAAATTGAGCTCCTCTCAGTTTGAAAAGAGCGTTTTGGCCTCAACTTCTGATTTGAAGCTTGGAACCAAAAACATCTGCTCAAATCTACTTTATATTGTTAGTTTTCAGCTCTAGATGATTGCCAGAAAAGATCATGGCTGTATCATTAATGGTTTGTCTGTTACAACTCCAGAGGCCAAAATGGCATTATCTCACTGTAAAAAGAGCGTTTTGGCCTCAACTTCTGATTTGAAGCTTGGAAGCAAAAACATCTGCTCAAATCTACTTTATATTGTTAGTTTTCAGCTCTAGATAATTGCCAGAAAAGATCATGGCTGTATCATTAACGGTTTGTCTGTCCCAGCTAGAGAGGTCAAATTGAGCTCCTCTCAGTGTGAAAGTGCGTTTTGGCCTCAACTTCTGATTTGAAGCTTGGAACCAAAAACCTCTGCTCAAATCTACTTTATATTGTTAGTATTCAGCTCTAAATGATTGCCAGAAAAGATCATGGTTGATCATTAACGGTTTGTCTGTTCCAGCTAAAGAGGCCAAATTGAGCTCCTCTGTGTGAAAAGCGAGTTTTGCCCTCAACCGTCAGATTTGAAGCTTGGAACCAAAAACATCTGCTCAAATCTACTTTATATTGTCAGTTCTCAGCTCTCGATGATTGCCAAAAAAGATCATGGCTGTATGATTAACGGTTTGTCTGTTGCAGCAAGAGAGGCCAAATTGAGCTCCTCTCAGTTTGAAAAGAGCGTTTTGGCCTCAACTTCTGATTTGAAGCTTGGAAGCAAAAACATCTGCTCAAATCTACTTTATATTGTTAGTTTTCAGCTCTAGATGATTGCCAGAAAAGATCATGGCTGTATCATTAACGGTTTGTCTGTCCCAGCTAGAGAGGTCAAATTGAGCTCCTCTCAGTGTGAAAGTGCGTTTTGGCCTCAACTTCTGATTTGATGCTTGGAACCAAAAACATCTGCTCAAATCTACTTTATATTGTTAGTTTTTAGCTCTAGATCATTGCCAGAAAAGATCATGGCTGTATCATTAACAGTTTGTCTGTTCCAGCTTTAGAGGCCAAATTGAGCTCCTCTCAGTGTGAAAAGCGCGTTTTGCCCTCAACCTTCAGATTTGAAGCTTGGAACAAAAAACATCCGCTCAAATCGACTTTATATTGTTAGTTTTCAGCATGATTGCCAGAAAAGATCATGGCTGTATCATTAACGGTTTGTCTGTTCCAGCTACTGAGGCCAAATTGAGCTCCTCTCAGTTTGAAAAGAGCGTTTTGGCCTCAACTTCTGATTTGAAGCTTGGAACCAAAAACATCTGCTCAAATCTACTTTATATTGTTAGTTTTCAGCTCTAGATGATTGCCAGAAAAGATCATGGCTGTATCACTAATGGTTTGTCTGTTACAACTCCAGAGGCTAAAATGGCATTATCTCACTGTGAAAAGAGCGTTTTGGCCTCAACTTCTGATTTGAAGCTTGGAAGCAAAAACATCTGCTCAAATCTACTTTATATTGTTAGTTTTCAGCTCTAGATGTTTGCCAGAAAAGATCATGGCTGTATCATTAATGGTTTGTCTGTTACAACTCCAGAGGCCAAAATGGCATTCTCTCACTGTGAAATGAGCGTTTTGGCCTCAACCTTCTGATTTGAAGCTTGGAACCAAAAACATCTGCTCAAATCTACTTTATATTGTTAGTTTTCAGCTCTAGATGATTGCCAGAAAAGATCATGGCTGTATCACTAATGGTTTGTCTGTTACAACTCCAGAGGCCAAAATGGCATTCTCTCACTGTGAAAAGAGCGTTTTGGCCTCAACTTCTGATTTGAAGCTTGGAAGCAAAAACATCTGCTCAAATCTACTTTATATTGTTAGTTTTCAGCTCTAGATGATTGCCAGAAAAGATCATGGCTGTATCATTAATGGTTTGTCTGTTACAACTCCAGAGGCCAAAATGGCATTCTCTCACTGTGAAATGAGCGTTTTGGCCTCAACTTCTGATTTGAAGCTTGGAACCAAAAACATCTGCTCAAATCTACTTTATATTGTTAGTTTTCAGCTCTAGATGATTGCCAGAAAAGATCATGGCTGTATCATTAATGGTTTGTCTGTTACAACTCCAGAGGCCAAAATGGCATTATCTCACTGTAAAAAGAGCGTTTTGGCCTCAACTTCTGATTTGAAGCTTGGAAGCAAAAACATCTGCTCAAATCTACTTTATATTGTTAGTTTTCAGCTCTAGATGATTGCCAGAAAAGATCATGGCTGTATCATTAACGGTTTGTCTGTCCCAGCTAGAGAGGTCAAATTGAGCTCCTCTCAGTGTGAAAGTGCGTTTTGGCCTCAACTTCTGATTTGAAGCTTGGAACCAAAAACATCTGCTCAAATCTACTTTATATTGTTAGTATTCAGCTCTAAATGATTGCCAGAAAAGATCATGGTTGATCATTAACGGTTTGTCTGTTCCAGCTAAAGAGGCCAAATTGAGCTCCTCTGTGTGAAAAGCGAGTTTTGCCCTCAACCTTCAGATTTGAAGCTTGGAACCAAAAACATCTGCTCAAATCTACTTTATATTGTCAGTTCTCAGCTCTCGATGATTGCCAAAAAAGATCATGGCTGTATGATTAACGGTTTGTCTGTTGCAGCAAGAGAGGCCAAATTGAGCTCCTCTCAGTTTGAAAAGAGCGTTTTGGCCTCAACTTCTGATTTGAAGCTTGGAAGCAAAAACATCTGCTCAAATCTACTTTATATTGTTAGTTTTCAGCTCTAGATGATTGCCAGAAAAGATCATGGCTGTATCATTAACGGTTTGTCTGTCCCAGCTAGAGAGGTCAAATTGAGCTCCTCTCAGTGTGAAAGTGCGTTTTGGCCTCAACTTCTGATTTGATGCTTGGAACCAAAAACATCTGCTCAAATCTACTTTATATTGTTAGTTTTCAGCTCTAGATGATTGCCAGAAAAGATCATGGCTGTATCATTAACAGTTTGTCTGTTCCAGCTAGAGAGGCCAAATTGAGCTCCTCTCAGTGTGAAAAGCGCGTTTTGCCCTCAACCTTCAGATTTGAAGCTTGGAACAAAAAACATCCGCTCAAATCGACTTTATATTGTTAGTTTTCAGCATGATTGCCAGAAAAGATCATGGCTGTATCATTAACGGTTTGTCTGTTCCAGCTACTGAGGCCAAATTGAGCTCCTCTCAGTTTGAAAAGAGCGTTTTGGCCTCAACTTCTGATTTGAAGCTTGGAACCAAAAACATCTGCTCAAATCTACTTTATATTGTTAGTTTTCAGCTCTAGATGTTTGCCAGAAAAGATCATGGCTGTATCATTAATGGTTTGTCTGTTACAACTCCAGAGGCCAAAATGGCATTCTCTCACTGTGAAATGAGCGTTTTGGCCTCAACCTTCTGATTTGAAGCTTGGAACCAAAAACATCTGCTCAAATCTACTTTATATTGTTAGTTTTCAGCTCTAGATGATTGCCAGAAAAGATCATGGCTGTATCACTAATGGTTTGTCTGTTACAACTCCAGAGGCCAAAATGGCATTCTCTCACTGTGAAAAGAGCGTTTTGGCCTCAACTTCTGATTTGAAGCTTGGAAGCAAAAACATCTGCTCAAATCTACTTTATATTGTTAGTTTTCAGCTCTAGATGATTGCCAGAAAAGATCATGGCTGTATCATTAATGGTTTGTCTGTTACAACTCCAGAGGCCAAAATGGCATTCTCTCACTGTGAAATGAGCGTTTTGGCCTCAACTTCTGATTTGAAGCTTGGAACCAAAAACATCTGCTCAAATCTACTTTATATTGTTAGTTTTCAGCTCTAGATGATTGCCAGAAAAGATCATGGCTGTATCATTAATGGTTTGTCTGTTACAACTCCAGAGGCCAAAATGGCATTCTCTCACTGTGAAATGAGCGTTTTGGCCTCAACCTTCTGATTTGAAGCTTGGAACCAAAAACATCTGCTCAAATCTACTTTATATTGTTAGTTTTCAGCTCTAGATGATTGCCAGAAAAGATCATGGCTGTATCACTAATGGTTTGTCTGTTACAACTCCAGAGGCCAAAATGGCATTCTCTCACTGTGAAAAGAGCGTTTTGGCCTCAACTTCTGATTTGAAGCTTGGAAGCAAAAACATCTGCTCAAATCTACTTTATATTGTTAGATTTCAGCTCTAGATGATTGCCAGAAAAGATCATGGCTGTATCATTAATGGTTTGTCTGTTACAACTCCAGAGGCCAAAATGGCATTCTCTCACTGTGAAATGAGCGTTTTGGCCTCAACTTCTGATTTGAAGCTTGGAACCAAAAACATCTGCTCAAATCTACTTTATATTGTTAGTTTTCAGCTCTAGATGATTGCCAGAAAAGATCATGGCTGTATCATTAATGGTTTGTCTGTTACAACTCCAGAGGCCAAAATGGCATTCTCTCACTGTGAAATGAGCGTTTTGGCCTCAACCTTCTGATTTGAAGCTTGGAACCAAAAACATCTGCTCAAATCTACTTTATATTGTTAGTTTTCAGCTCTAGATGATTGCCACAAAAGATCATGGCTATATCATTAATGGTTTGTCTGTTACAACTCCAGAGGCCAAAATGGCATTATCTCACTGTAAAAAGAGCGTTTTGGCCTCAACTTCTGATTTGAAGCTTGGAAGCAAAAACATCTGCTCAAATCTACTTTATATTGTTAGTTTTCAGCTCCAGATGATTGCCAGAAAAGATCATGGCTGTATCATTAACGGTTTGTCTGTCCCAGCTAGAGAGGTCAAATTGAGCTCCTCTCAGTGTGAAAGTGCGTTTTGGCCTCAACTTCTGATTTGAAGCTTGGAACCAAAAACATCTGCTCAAATCTACTTTATATTGTCAGTTCTCAGCTCTCGATGATTGCCAGAAAAGATCATAGCTGTATGATTAACGGTTTGTCTGTTCCAGCAAGAGAGGCCAAATTGAGCTCCTCTCAGTTTGAAAAGAGCGTTTTGGCCTCAACTTCTGATTTGAAGCTTGGAACCAAAAACATCTGCTCAAATCTACTTTATATTGTTAGTTTTCAGCTCCAGATGATTGCCAGAAAAGATCGTGGATGTATCATTAATGGTTTGTCTGTTACAACTCCAGAGGCCAAAATGGCCTTATCTCACTGTGAAAGCAGCATTTTGGCCTCAACCTTCTGATTTGAAGCTTGGAACCAAAAACATCTGCTCAAATCTACTTTATATTGTTAGTTTTCAGCTCTAGATGATTGCCAGAAAAGATCATGGCTGTATCACTAATGGTTTGTCTGTTACAACTCCAGAGCCCAAAATGGCATTATCTCACTGTGAAAAGAGCGTTTTGGCCTCAACTTCTGATTTGAAGCTTGGAAGCAAAAAACATCTGCTCAAATCTACTTTATATTGTTAGTTTTCAGCTCTAGATGTTTGCCAGAAAATATCATGGCTGTATCATTAATGGTTTGTCTGTTACAACTCCAGAGGCCAAAATGGCATTCTCTCAATGTGAAATGAGCGTTTTGGCCTCAACCTTCTGATTTGAAGCTTTGAACCAAAAACATCTGCTCAAATCTACTTTATATTGTTAGTTTTCAGCTCTAGATGATTGCCACAAAAGATCATGGCTATATCATTAATGGTTTGTCTGTTACAACTCCAGAGGCCAAAATGGCATTATCTCACTGTAAAAAGAGCGTTTTGGCCTCAACTTCTGATTTGAAGCTTGGAAGCAAAAACATCTGCTCAAATCTACTTTATATTGTTAGTTTTCAGCTCTAGATGATTGCCAGAAAAGATCATGGCTGTATCATTAACGGTTTGTCTGTCCCAGCTAGAGAGGTCAAATTGAGCTCCTCTCAGTGTGAAAGTGCGTTTTGGCCTCAACTTCTGATTTGAAGCTTGGAACCAAAAACATCTGCTCAAATCTACTTTATATTGTTAGTATTCAGCTCTAAATGATTGCCAGAAAAGATCATGGTTGATCATTAACGGTTTGTCTGTTCCAGCTAAAGAGGCCAAATTGAGCTCCTCTGTGTGAAAAGCGAGTTTTGCCCTCAACCTTCAGATTTGAAGCTTGGAACCAAAAACATCTGCTCAAATCTACTTTATATTGTCAGTTCTCAGCTCTCGATGATTGCCAAAAAAGATCATGGCTGTATGATTAACGGTTTGTCTGTTGCAGCAAGAGAGGCCAAATTGAGCTCCTCTCAGTTTGAAAAGAGCGTTTTGGCCTCAACTTCTGATTTGAAGCTTGGAACCAAAAACATCTGCTCAAATCTACTTTATATTGTTAGTTTTCAGCTCTAGATGATTGCCAGAAAAGATCATGGCTGTATCATTAATGGTTTGTCTGTTACAACTCCAGAGGCCAAAATGGCATTATCTCACTGTAAAAAGAGCGTTTTGGCCTCAACTTCTGATTTGAAGCTTGGAAGCAAAAACATCTGCTCAAATCTACTTTATATTGTTAGTTTTCAGCTCTAGATGATTGCCAGAAAAGATCATGGCTGTATCATTAACGGTTTGTCTGTCCCAGCTAGAGAGGTCAAATTGAGCTCCTCTCAGTGTGAAAGTGCGTTTTGGCCTCAACTTCTGATTTGAAGCTTGGAACCAAAAACATCTGCTCAAATCTACTTTATATTGTTAGTATTCAGCTCTAAATGATTGCCAGAAAAGATCATGGTTGATCATTAACGGTTTGTCTGTTCCAGCTAAAGAGGCCAAATTGAGCTCCTCTGTGTGAAAAGCGAGTTTTGCCCTCAACCTTCAGATTTGAAGCTTGGAACCAAAAACATCTGCTCAAATCTACTTTATATTGTCAGTTCTCAGCTCTCGATGATTGCCAAAAAAGATCATGGCTGTATGATTAACGGTTTGTCTGTTGCAGCAAGAGAGGCCAAATTGAGCTCCTCTCAGTTTGAAAAGAGCGTTTTGGCCTCAACTTCTGATTTGAAGCTTGGAACCAAAAACATCTGCTCAAATCTACTTTATATTGTTAGTTTTCAGCTCTAGATGATTGCCAGAAAAGATCATGGCTGTATCATTAACGGTTTGTCTGTCCCAGCTAGAGAGGTCAAATTGAGCTCCTCTCAGTGTGAAAGTGCGTTTTGGCCTCAACTTCTGATTTGAAGCTTGGAACCAAAAACATCTGCTCAAATCTACTTTATATTGTTAGTTTTCAGCTCTAGATGATTGCCAGAAAAGATCATGGCTGTATCATTAACAGTTTGTCTGTTCCAGCTAGAGAGGCCAAATTGAGCTCCTCTCAGTGTGAAAAGCGCGTTTTGCCCTCAACCTTCAGATTTGAAGCTTGGAACAAAAAACATCCGCTCAAATCGACTTTATATTGTTAGTTTTCAGCATGATTGCCAGAAAAGATCATGGCTGTATCATTAACGGTTTGTCTGTTCCAGCTACTGAGGCCAAATTGAGCTCCTCTCAGTTTGAAAAGAGCGTTTTGGCCTCAACTTCTGATTTGAAGCTTGGAACCAAAAACATCTGCTCAAATCTACTTTATATTGTTAGTTTTCAGCTCTAGATGATTGCCAGAAAAGATCATGGCTGTATCACTAATGGTTTGTCTGTTACAACTCCAGAGGCCAAAATGGCATTATCTCACTGTGAAAAGAGCGTTTTGGCCTCAACCTATGATTTGAAGCTTGGAAGCAAAAACATCTGCTCAAATCTACTTTATATTGTTAGTTTTAAGCTCTAGATGTTTGCCAGAAAAGATCATGGCTGTATCATTAATGGTTTGTCTGTTACAACTCCAGAGGCCAAAATGGCATTCTCTCACTGTGAAATGAGCGTTTTGGCCTCAACCTTCTGATTTGAAGCTTGGAACCAAAAACATCTGCTCAAATCTACTTTATATTGTTAGTTTTCAGCTCTAGATGATTGCCACAAAAGATCATGGCTATATCATTAATGGTTTGTCTGTTACAACTCCAGAGGCCAAAATGGCATTATCTCACTGTAAAAAGAGCGTTTTGGCCTCAACTTCTGATTTGAAGCTTGGAAACAAAAACATCTGCTCAAATCTACTTTATATTGTTAGTTTTCAGCTCTAGATGATTGCCAGAAAAGATCATGGCTGTATCATTAACGGTTTGTCTGTCCTAGCTAGAGAGGTCAAATTGAGCTCCTCTCAGTGTGAAAGTGCGTTTTGGCCTCAACTTCTGATTTGAAGCTTGGAACCAAAAACATCTGCTCAAATCTACTTTATATTGTCAGTTCTCAGCTCTCGATGATTGCCAGAAAAGATCATAGCTGTATGATTAACGGTTTGTCTGTTCCAGCAAGAGAGGCCAAATTGAGCTCCTCTCAGTTTGAAAAGAGCGTTTTGGCCTCAACTTCTGATTTGAAGCTTGGAACCAAAAACATCTGCTCAAATCTACTTTATATTGTTAGTTTTCAGCTCTAGATGATTGCCAGAAAAGATCGTGGCTGTATCATTAATGGTTTGTCTGTTACAACTCCAGAGGCCAAAATGGCATTATCTCACTGTGAAAAGAGCGTTTTGGCCTCAACTTCTGATTTGAAGCTTGGAAGCAAAAACATCTGCTCAAATCTACTTTATATTGTTAATCTACTTTATATTGTTAATTTTAATCTCTAGATGATTGCCAGAAAAGATCATGGCTGTATCATTAATGGTTTGTCTGTTACAACTCCAGGGGCCAAAATGGCCTTATTTCACTGTGAAAGCAGCATTTTGGCCTCAACCTTCTGATTTGAAGCTTGAAACCAAAAACATTTGCTCAAATCTACTTTATATTGTTAGTTTTCAGCTCTAGATGATTGCCAGAAAAGATCATGGCTGTATCACTAATGGTTTGTCTGTTACAACTCCAGAGGCCAAAATGGCATTATCTCACTGTGAAAAGAGCGTTTTGGCCTAGACTTCTGATTTGAAGCTTGGAAGCAAAAACATCTGCTCAAATCTACTTTATATTGTTAGTTTTCAGCTCTAGATGTTTGCCAGAAAAGATCATGGCTGTATCATTAATGGTTTGTCTGTTACAACTCCAGAGGCCAAAATGGCATTCTCTCACTGTGAAATGAGCGTTTTGGCCTCAACTTCTGATTTGAAGCTTGGAACCAAAAACATCTGCTCAAATCTGCTTTATATTGTTAGTTGTCAGCTCTAGATGATTGCCAGAAAAGATCATGGCTGTATCATTAACGGTTTGTCTGTCCCAGCTAGAGAGGTCAAATTGAGCTCCTCTCAGTGTGAAAGTGCGTTTTGGCCTCAACTTCTGATTTGAAGCTTGGAAGCAAAAACATTTGCTCAAATCTACTTTATATTGTTAGTTTTCAGCTCTAGATGATTGCCAGAAAAGATCATGGCTGTATCACTAATGGTTTGTCTGTTACAAATCCAGAGGCCAAAATGGCATTATCTCACTGTGAAAAGAGCGTTTTGGCCTAGACTTCTGATTTGAAGCTTGGAAG
>CM060075.1:8988263-9022263 GCA_030533445.1 Cyprinodon diabolis | reverse complement strand
CAGGCTCTGTCGGCAGCAGCGGGCACCATCAGCCACTCCGATGTCAGGCTCTGTCGGCAGCAGTAGCCACCATCAGCCACTCCGATGTCAGGCTCTGCCGGCAGCAGCGTGCACCATCAGCCACTCCAATGTCAGGCTCTGTCGGCAGCAGCGGGCACCATCAGCCACTCCGATGTCAGGCTCTGTCGGCAGCAATACCCACCATCCGCCACTCCGATGTCAGGCTCTGTCGGCAGCAGCGGGCACCATCAGCCACTCCGATGTCAGGCTCTGTCGGCAGCAGCGGACACCATCAGCCACTCCGATGTCAGGCTCTGCCGGCAGCAGCGGGCACCATCAGCCACTCTGATGTAAGCCTCTGTCGGCAGCAGTAGCCACCATCAGCCACTCCGATGTCAGGCTCTGTCAGCAGCAGTAGCCACGATCAGCCACTCCGATGTCAGGCTCTGTCGGCAGCAGTAGCCACCATCAGCCAATCCGATGTCAGGCTCTGTCAGCAGCAGTAGCCACGATCAGCCACTCCGATGTCAGGCTCTGTCGGCAGCAGTAGACACCATCAGCCACTCCGATGTCAGGCTCTGTCGGCAGCAGTAGCCACCATCAGCCACTCCGATGTCATGCTCTGGCAGCAGCAGTAGCCACCATCAGCCACTCCGATGTCAGGCTCTGTCGGCAGCAGTAGCCACCATCAGCCACTCCGATGTCAGGCTCTGTCGGCGGCAGTAGCCACCATCAGCCATTACGATGTCAGGCTCTGCCGGCAGCAGTAGCCACCATCAGCCACTCCGATGTCAGGCTCTGTCGGCAGCAGCGGGCACCATCAGCCACTCCGATGTCAGGCTCTGTCGGCAGCAGTAGCCACCATCAGCCACTCCGATGTCAGGCTCTGCCGGCAGCAGCGTGCACCATCAGCCACTCCGATGTCAGGCTCTGTCGGCAGCAGTAGCCACCATCAGCCACTCCGATGTCAAGCTCTGTCAGCAGCAGTAGCCACGATCAGCCACCCCGATGTCAGGCTCTGTCGGCAGCAGTAGCCAACATCAGCCACTCCGATGTCTGGCTCTGCCGGCAGCAGCGTGCACAATCAGCCACTCCAATATCTGGCTCTGCCGGCAGCAGCGGGCACCATCAGCCACTCCGATGTCAGGCTCTGTCGGCAGCAGTAGCCACAATCAGCCACTCCGATGTCAGGCTCTGCCGGCAGCAGTAGCCAACATCAGCCACTCCGATGTCTGGCTCTGTCGGCAGTAGCGGGCACCATCAGCCACTCCGATGTCAGGCTCTGTCGGCAGCAGTAGCCACCATCCGCCACTCCGATGTCAGGCTCTGTCGGCAGCAGCGGGCACCATCAGCCACTCCGATGTTAGGCTCTGTCGGCAGCAGCGGGCACCATCAGCCACTCCGATGTCAGGCTCTGCCGGCAGCAGCGGGCACCATCAGCCACTCTGATGTCAGGCTCTGTCGGCAGCAGTAGCCACCATCAGCCACTCCGATGTCAGGCTCTGCCGGCAGCAGCGGGCACCATCGGCCACTCCGATGTCAGGCTCTGCCGGCAGCAGTAGCCAACATCAGCCACTCCGATGTCTGGCTCTGCCGGTAGCAGTGTGCACCATCAGCCATTCCAATATCTGGCTCTGTCGGCAGCAGCGGGCACCATCAGCCACTCCGATGTCAGGCTCTGCCGGCAGCAGCGGGCACCATCAGCCACTCCGATGTCAGGCTCTGTCGGCAACAGTAGCCACAATCAGCCACTCCGATGTCAGGCTCTGCCGGCAGCAGTAGCCAACATCAGCCACTCCGATGTCTGGCTCTGCCGGCAGCAGCGTGCACCATCAGCCACTTCAATATCTGGCTCTGTCGGCAGCAGCGGGCACCATCAGCCACTCCGATGTCAGGCTCTGCCGGCAGCAGCGGGCACCATCAGCCACTCTGATGTCAGGCTCTGTCGGCAGCAGTAGCCACCATCAGCCACTCCGATGTCAGGCTCTGTCGGCAGCAGTAGCCACCATCAGCCACTCCGATGTCAGGCTCTGGCAGCAGCAGTAGCCACCATCAGCCACTCCGATGTCATTCTCTGTCGGCAGCAGTAGCCACCATCAGCCACTCCGATGTCAGGCTCTGTCGGCAGCAGCGGGCACCATCAGCCACTCCGATGTCAGGCTCTGTCGGCGGCAGTAGCCACCATCAGCCATTCCGATGTCAGGCTCTGCCGGCAGCAGTAGCCACCATCAGCCACTCCGATGTCAGGCTCTGTCGGCAGCAGCGGGCACCATCAGCCACTCCGATGTCAGGCTCTGTCGGCAGCAGTAGCCACCATCAGCCACTCCGATGTCAGGCTCTGCCGGCAGCAGCGTGCACCATCAGCCACTCCAATGTCAGGCTCTGTCGGCAGCAGCGGGCACCATCAGCCACTCCGATGTCAGGCTCTGCCGGCAGCAGCGGGCACCATCAGCCACTCTGATGTCAGGCTCTGTCGGCAGCAGTAGCCACGATCAGCCACTCCGATGTCAGGCTCTGTCGGCAGCAGTAGCCATCATCAGCCACTCTGATGTCAGGCTCTGTCAGCAGCAGTAGCTACGATCAGCCACTCCGATGTCAGGCTCTGTCGGCAGCAGTAGCCACCATCAGCCACTCCGATGTCAGGCTCTGTCAGCAGCAGTAGCCACCATCAGCCACTCCGATGTCAGGCTCTGTCGGCAGCAGTAGCCACCATCAGCCACTCCGATGTCTGGCTCTGCCGGCAGCAGTAGCCACCATCAGCCACTCCGATGTCAGGCTCTGTCGGCAGCAGTAGCCACCATCAGCCACTCCGATGTCAGGCTCTGTCGGCAGCAGCGGGCACCATCAACCACTCCGATGTCAGGCTCTGTCGGCGGCAGTAGCCACCATCAGCCATTCCGATGTCAGGCTCTGCCGGCAGCAGTAGCCACCATCAGCCACTCTGATATCAGGCTCTGTCGGCAGCAGCGGGCACCATCAGCCACTCCGATGTCAGGCTCTGTCGGCAGCAGTAGCCACAATCAGCCACTCCGATGTCAGGCTCTGCCGGCAGCAGCGGGCACCATCAGCCACTCCTTTGTCAGGCTCTGTCGGCAGCAGTAGCCACAATCAGGCACTCCGATGTCAGGCTCTGCCGGCAGCAGTAGCCAACATCAGCCACTCCGATGTCTGGCTCTGCCGGCAGCAGCGTGCACCATCAGCCACTCCAATATCTGGCTCTGTCGGCAGCAGCGGGAACCATCAGCCACTCCGATGTCAGGCTCTGCCGGCAGCAGCGGGCACCATCAGCCACTCTGATGTCAGGCTCTGTCGGCAGCAGTAGCCACGATCAGCCACTCCGATGTCAAGCTCTGTCGGCAGCAGTAGCCACCATCAGCCACTCCGATGTCAGGCTCTGGCAGCAGCAGTAGCCACCATCAGCCACTCCGATGTCATTCTCTGTCGGCAGCAGTAGCCACCATCAGCCACTCCGATGTCAGGCTCTGTCGGCAGCAGCGGGCACCATCAGCCACTCCGATGTCAGGCTCTGTCGGCGGCAGTAGCCACCATCAGCCATTCCGATGTCAGGCTCTGCCGGCAGCAGTAGCCACCATCAGCCACTCCGATGTCAGGCTCTGTCGGCAGCAGCGGGCACCATCAGCCACTCCGATGTCAGGCTCTGTCGGCAGCAGTAGCCACCATCAGCCACTCCGATGTCTGGCTCTGCCGGCAGCAGTAGCCACCATCAGCCACTCCGATGTCAGGCCCTGTCAGCAGCAGTAGCCACCATCAGCCACTCCGATGTCAGGCTCTGTCGGCAGCAGTAGCCACCATCAGCCACTCCGATGTTCGGCTCTGCCGGCAGCAGTAGGCACCATCAGCCACTCCGATGTCATGGTCTGTCGGCAGCAGTAGCCAACATCAGCCACTCCGATGTCAGGCTCTGCCGGCAGCAGCGGGCACCATCAGCCACTCCGATGTCAGGCTCTGTCGGCAGCAGCGGGCACCATCAGCCACTCCGATGTCAGGCTGTGTTGGCGGCAGTAGCCACCATCAGCCATTCCGATGTCAGGCTCTGCCGGCAGCAGTAGCCACCATCAGCCACTCCGATATCAGGCTCTGTCGGCAGCAGCGGGCACCATCAGCCACTCCGATGTCAGGCTCTGTCGGCAGCAGCGGGCACCATCAGCCACTCCGATGTCAGGCTCTGTCGGCAGCAGTAGCCAACATCAGCCACTCCGATGTCTGGCTCTGCCGGCAGCAGCGTGCACCATCAGCCACTCCAATATCTGGCTCTGTCGGCAGCAGCGGGCACCATCAGCCACTCCGATGTCAGGCTCTGCCGGCAGCAGCGGGCACCATCAGCCACTCTGATGTCAGGCTCTGTCGGCAGCAGTAGCCACGATCAGCCATTCCGATGTCAGGCTCTGTCGGCAGCAGTAGCCACCATCAGCCACTCCGATGTCAGGCTCTGGCAGCAGCAGTAGCCACCATCAGCCACTCCGATGTCATTCTCTGTTGGCAGCAGTAGCCACCATCAGCCACTCCGATGTCAGGCTCTGTCGGCAGCAGTAGCCACCATCAGCCACTCCGATGTCTGGCTCTGCCGGCAGCAGCGGGCACCATCAGCCACTCCGATGTCAGGCTCTGCCGGCAGCAGCGGGCACCATCAGCCACTCCGATATCAGGCTCTGTCGGCGGCAGTAGCCACCATCAGCCACTCCGATGTCTGGCTCTGCCGGCTGCAGTAGCCATCGTCAGCCACTCCGATGTCAGGCCCTGTCAGCGGCCGTAGCCACCATCAGCCACTCCGATGTCAGGCTCTGTCGGCAGCAGTAGCCACCATCAGCCACTCCGATGTCAGGCTCTGCCGGCAGCAGCGGGCACCATCAGCCACTCCGATGTCAGGCTCTGTCGGCAGCAGTAGCCACAATCAGCCACTCCGATGTCAGGCTCTGCCGGCAGCAGTAGCCAACATCAGCCACTCCGATGTCTGGCTCTGCCGGCAGCAGCGCGCACCATCAGCCACTCCAATATCTGGCTCTGTCGGCAGCAGCGGGCACCATCAGCCACTCCGATGTCAGGCTCTGCCGGCAGCAGCGGGCACCATCAGCCACTCTGATGTCAGGCTCTGTCGGCAGCAGTAGCCACGATCAGCCACTCCGATGTCAGGCTCTGTCGGCAGCAGTAGCCACGATCAGCCACTCCGATGTCAGGCTCTGTCGGCAGCAGCGGGCACCATCAGCCACTCCGATGTCAGGCTCTGTCGGCAGTAGTAGCCACCATCAGCCACTCCAATGTCAGGCTCTGTCGGCAGCAGCGTGCACCATCAGCCACTCCAATGTCAGGCTCTGTCGGCAGCAGCGGGCACCATCAGCCACTCCGATGTCTGGCTCTGCCGGCAGCAGTAGCCACCATCAGCCACTCCGATGTCAGGCTCTGTCGGCAGCAGCGGGCACCATCAACCACTCCGATGTCAGGCTCTGTCGGCGGCAGTAGCCACCATCAGCCATTCCGATGTCAGGCTCTGCCGGCAGCAGTAGCCACCATCAGCCACTCCGGTGTCAGGCTCTGTCGGCAGCAGCGGGCACCATCAGCCACTCCGATGTCAGGCTCTGTTGGCGGCAGTAGCCACCATCAGCCATTCCGATGTCAGGCTCTGCCGACAGCAGTAGCCACCATCAGCCACTCCGATGTCAGGCTCTGTCGGCAGCAGCGGGCACCATCAGCCACTCCGATGTCAGGCTCTGTCGGCAGCAGTAGCCACCATCAGCCACTCCGATATCAGGCTCTGCCGGCAGCAGCGTGCACCATCAGCCACTCCAATGTCAGGCTCTGTCGGCAGCAGCGGGCACCATCAGCCACTCCGATGTCAGGCTCTGCCGGCAGCAGCGGGCACCATCAGCCACTCTGATGTCAGGCTCTGTCGGCAGCAGTAGCCACGATCAGCCACTCCGATGTCAGGCTCTGTCAGCAGCAGTAGCCACCATCAGCCACTCCGATGTCAGGCTCTGTCGGCAGCAGTAGCCACCATCAGCCACTACGATGTCTGGCTCTGCCGGCAGCAGTAGCCACCATCAGCCACTCCGATGTCAGGCCCTGTCAGCAGCAGTAGCCACCATCAGCCACTCCGATGTCAGGCTCTGTCGGCAGCAGTAGCCACCATCAGCCACTACGATGTCTGGCTCTGCCGGCAGCAGTAGCCACCATCAGCCACTCCGATGTCAGGCCCTGTCAGCAGCAGTAGCCACCATCAGCCACTCCGATGTCAGGCTCTGTCTGCAGCAGTAGCCACCATCAGCCACTCCGATGTTAGGCTCTGCCGGCAGCAGTAGGCACCATCAGCCACTCCGATGTCAGGGTCTGTCGGCAGCAGTAGCCAACATCAGCCACTCCGATGTCAGGCTCTGCCGGCAGTAGTATCCAACATCAGCCACTCCGATGTCAGGCTCTGCCGGCAGCAGCGGGCACCATCAGCCACTCCGATGTCAGGCTCTGTCGGCAGCAGCGGGCACCATAAGCCACTCCGATGTCAGGCTCTGTCGGCAGCAGCGGGCACCATCAGCCACTCCGATGTCAGGCTCTGTCGGCAGCAGTAGCCTCCATCAGCCACTCCGATGTCAGGCTCTGCCGGCAGCAGCGTGCACCATCAGCCACTCCAATGTCAGGCTCTGTCGGCAGCAGCGGGCACCATCAGCCACTCCGATGTCAGGCTCTGTCGGCAGCAGTAGCCACCATCCGCCACTCCGATGTCAGGCTCTGTCGGCAGCATCGGGCACCATCAGCCACTCCGATGTCAGGCTCTGTCGGCAGCAGCGGGCACCATCAGCCACTCCGATGTCAGGCTCTGCCGGCAGCAGCGGGCACCATCAGCCACTCTGATGTCAGGCTCTGTCGGCAGCAGCGGGCACCATCAGCCACTCCGATGTCAGGCTCTGCCGGCAGCAGCGGGCACCATCAGCCACTCCGATGTCAGGCTCTGTCGGCAGCAGTAGCCAACATCAGCCACTCCGATGTCTGGCTCTGCCGGCAGCAGCGTGCACCATCAGCCACTCCAATATCTGGCTCTGTTGGCAGCAGCGGGCACCATCAGCCACTCCTATGTCAGGCTCTGCCGGCAGCAGCGGGCACCATCAGCCACTCTGATGTCAGGCTCTGTCGGCAGCAGTAGCCACGATCAGCCACTCCGATGTCAGGCTCTGTCGGCAGCAGTAGCCACCATCAGCCACTCCGATGTCAGGCTCTGGCAGCAGCAGTAGCCACCATCAGCCACTCCGATGTCAGGCTCAGTCGGCAGCAGTAGCCACCATAGGCCACTCCGATGTCAGGCTCTGTCGGCAGCAGCGGGCACCATCAGCCACTCCGATGTCAGGCTCTGTCGGCGGCAGTAGCCACCATCAGCCATTCCGATGTCAGGCTCTGCCGGCAGCAGTAGCCACCATCAGCCACTCCGATGTCAGGCTCTGTCGGCAGCAGCGGGCACCATCAGCCACTCCGATGTCAGGCTCTGTCGGCAGCAGTAGCCACCATCAGCCACTCCGATGTCAGGCTCTGCCGGCAGCAGCGTGCACCATCAGCCACTCCAATGTCAGGCTCAGTCGGCAGCAGCGGGCACCATCAGCCACTCCGATGTCAGGCTCTGTCGGCAGCAGTAGCCACCATCCGCCACTCCGATGTCAGGCTCTGTCGGCAGCAGCGGGCACCATCAGCCACTCCGATGTCAGGCTCTGTCGGCACAGCGGGCACCATCAGCCACTCTGATGTCAGGCTCTGTCGGCAGCAGTGGCCACCATCAGCCACTCCGATGTCAGGCTCTGTCAGCAGCAGCGGGCACCATCAGCCACTCCGATGTCAGGCTCTGCCGGCAGCAGTAGCCACCATCAGCCACTCCGATGTCAGGCTCTGCCGGCAGCAGTAGCCACCATCAGCCACTCCGATGTCAGGCTCTGTCGGCAGCAGCGGGCACCATCAGCCACTCCGATGTCAGGCTCTGTCGGCAGCAGTAGCCACCATCAGCCACTCCGATGTCAGGCTCTGCCGGCAGCAGCGTGCACCATCAGCCACTCCAATGTCAGGCTCTGTCGGCAGCAGCGGGCACCATCAGCCACTCCGATGTCAGGCTCTGTCGGCAGCAGTAGCCACCATCCGCCACTCCGATGTCAGGCTCTGTCGGCAGCAGCGGGCACCATCAGCCACTCCGATGTCAGGCTCTGTCGGCACAGCGGGCACCATCAGCCACTCCGATGTCAGGCTCTGCCGGCAGCAGCGGGCACCATCAGCCACTCTGATGTCAGGCTCTGTCGGCAGCAGTAGCCACCATCAGCCACTCCGATGTCAGGCTCTGTCAGCAGCAGTAGCCACGATCAGCCACTCCAATGTCAGGCTCTGTCGGCAGCAGTAGCCACCATCAGCCAATCCGATGTCAGGCTCTGTCAGCAGCAGTAGCCACGATCAGCCACTCCGATGTCAGGCTCTGTCGGCAGCAGTAGACACCATCAGCCACTCCGATGTCAGGCTCTGTCGGCAGCAGTAGCCACCATCAGCCACTCCGATGTCAGGCTCTGCCGGCAGCAGCGTGCACCATCCGCCACTCCGATGTCAGGCTCTGTCGGCAGCAGCGGGCACCATCAGCCACTCCGATGTCAGGCTCTGTCGGCACAGCGGGCACCATCAGCCACTCCGATGTCAGGCTCTGCCGGCAGCAGCGGGCACCATCAGCCACTCTGATGTCAGGCTCTGTCGGCAGCAGTAGCCACCATCAGCCACTCCGATGTCAGGCTCTGTCAGCAGCAGTAGCCACGATCAGCCACTCCGATGTCAGGCTGGTCGGCAGCAGTAGCCACCATCAGCCAATCCGATGTCAGGCTCTGTCAGCAGCAGTAGCCACGATCAGCCACTCCGATGTCAGGCTCTGTCGGCAGCAGTAGACACCATCAGCCACTCCGATGTCAGGCTCTGTCGGCAGCAGTAGCCACCATCAGCCACTCCGATGTCTGGCTCTGCCGGCAGCAGTAGCCACCATCAGCCACTCCGATGTCAGGCCCTGTCAGCGGCCGTAGCCACCATCAGCCACTCCGATGTCAGGCTCTGTCGGCAGCAGTAGCCACCATCAGCCACTCCGATGTCAGGCTCTGTCGGCAGCAGCGGGCACCATCAGCCACTCCGATGTCAGGCTCTGTCGGCGGCAGTAGCCACCATCAGCCATTCCGATGTCAGGCTCTGCCGGCAGCAGTAGCCACCATCAGCCACTCCGATGTCAGGCTCTGTCGGCGGCAGTAGCCACCATCAGCCACTCCGATGTCAGGCTCTGTCAGCAGCAGTAGCCACCATCAGCCACTCCGATGTCAGGCTCTGCCGGCAGCAGCGGGCACCATCAGCCACTCCGATGTCAGGCTCTGCCGGCAGCAGTAGCCAACATCAGCCACTCCGATGTCTGGCTCTGCCGGCAGCAGCGTGCACCATCAGCCACTCCGATATCTGGCTCTGTCGGCAGCAGCGGGCACCATCAGCCACTCCGATGTCAGGCTCTGCCGGCAGCAGCGGGCACCATCAGCCACTCTGATGTCAGGCTCTGTCGGCAGCAGTAGCCACGATCAGCCACTCCGATGTCAGGCTCTGTCGGCAGCAGTAGCCACCATCAGCCACTCCGATGTCAGGCTCTGGCAGCAGCAGTAGCCACCATCAGCCATTCCGATGTCAGGGCTCTGTCGGCAGCAGCGGGCACCATCAGCCACTCTGATGTCAGGCTCTGTCGGCAGCAGCGGGCACCATCAGCCACTCTGATGTCAGGCTCTGTCGGCAGCAGTAGCCACCATCAGCCATTCCGATGTCAGGCTCTGCCGGCAGCAGTGGGCAACATCAGCCACTCCGATGTCAGGCTCTGTCGGCAGCAGCGGGCACCATCAGCCACTCCGATGTCAGGCTCTGCCGGCAGCAGCGGGCACCATCAGCCACTCCAATGTCAGGCTCTGTCGGCAGCAGAAGCCACCATCAGCCATTCCGATATCAGGGCTCTGTCGGCAGCAGCGGGCACCATCAGCCACTTTGATGTCAGGCTCTGTCGGCAGCAGCGGGCACCATCAGCCACTCTGATGTCAGGCTCTGTCGGCAGCAGTAGCCACCATCAGCCATTCCGATGTCAGGCTCTGCCGGCAGCAGCGGGCACCATCAGCCACTCCGATGTCAGGCTCTGTCGGCAGCAGCGGACACCATCAGCCACTCCGATGTCAGGCTCTGTCGGCAGCAGCGGACACCATCAGCCCCTCCGATGTCAGGCTCTGCCGGCGGCAGTAGCCAACATCAGCCAATCCGATGTCAGGCTCTGCCGGCAGCAGGGGGCACCATGAGCCACTCCGATGTCAGGCTCTGTCGGCAGCAGCGGGCACCATCAGCCACTCCGATGTCAGGGCTCTGCCGGCAGCAGCGGGCACCATCAGCCACTCCGATGTCAGACTCTGCCGGCAGCAGTAGCCACCATCAGCCACTCCGATGTCAGGCTCTGCCGGCAACAGCGGGCACCATCAGCCACTCGGATGTCAGGCTCCGTCAGCAGCAGTAGCCACCATCAGCCACTCCGATGTCAGGCTCTGCCGGCAGCAGTAGCCACCATCAGCCACTCCGATGTCAGGCTCTGTCAGCAGCAGTAGCCAGCATCAGCCACTCCGATGTCTGGCTCTGTCAGCAGCAGCGGGCACCATCAGCCACTCCGATGTCAGGCTTTGCCGGCAGCAGCGGGCACCATCAGCCACTCCAATGTCAGGCTCTGTCGGCAGCAGAAGCCACCATCAGCCATTCCGATGTCAGGGCTCTGTCGGCAGCAGCGGGCACCATCAGCCACTCTGATGTCAGGCTCTGTCGGCAGCAGCGGGCACCATCAGCCACTCTGATGTCAGGCTCTGTCGGCAGCAGTAGCCACCATCAGCCATTCCGATGTCAGGCTCTGCCGGCAGCAGCGGGCACCATCAGTCACTCCGATGTCAGGCTCTGTCGGCAGCAGCGGACACCATCAGCCACTCCGATGTCAGGCTCTGTCGGCAGCAGCTGACACCATCAGCCACTCCGATGTCAGGCTCTGCCGGCAGCAGTAGCCAACATCAGCCAATCCGATGCCAGGCTCTGCCGGCAGCAGCGGGCACCATGAGCCACTCCGATGTCGGGCTCTGTCGGCAGCAGCGGGCACCATCAGCCACTCCGACGTCAGGGCTCTGCCGGCAGCAGCGGGCACCATCAGCCACTCCGATGTCAGGCTCTGCCGGCAGCAGTAGCCACCATCAGCCACTCCGATGTCAGGCTCTGCCGGCAACAGCGGGCACCATCAGCCACTCCGATGTCAGGCTCCGTCAGCAGCAGTAGCCACCATCAGCCACTCCGATGTCAGGCTCTGCCGGCAGCAGTAGCCACCATCAGCCACTCCGATGTCAGGCTTTGTCGGCAGCAGCGGGCAACATCAGCCACTCCGATGTCAGGCTCTGTCGGCAGCAGCGGGCAACATCAGCCACTCCGATGTCAGGCTCTGTCAGCAGCAGTAGCCACCATCAGCCACTCCGATGTCAGGCTCTGTCAGCAGCAGTAGCCAGCATCAGCCACTCCGATGTCTGGCTCTGTCGGCAGCAGCGGGCACCATCAGCCACTCCGATGTCAGGCTCTGCCGGCAACAGCGGGCACCATCAGCCACTCCGATGTCAGGCTCCGTCAGCAGCAGTAGCCACCATCAGCCACTCCGATGTCAGGCTCTGCCGGCAGCAGTAGCCACCATCAGCCACTCCGATGTCAGGCTTTGTCGGCAGCAGTAGCCACCATCAGCCACTCCGATGTCAGGCTCTGCCGGCAACAGCGGGCACCATCAGCCACTCCGATGTCAGGCTCCGTCAGCAGCAGTAGCCACCATCAGCCACTCCGATGTCAGGCTCTGCCGGCAGCAGTAGCCACCATCAGCCACTCCGATGTCAGGCTTTGTCGGCAGCAGTAGCCACCATCAGCCACTCCGATGTCAGGCTTTGTCGGCAGCAGCGGGCAACATCAGCCACTCCGATGTCAGGCTCTGTCAGCAGCAGTAGCCACCATCAGCCACTCCGATGTCAGGCTCTGTCAGCAGCAGTAGCCAGCATCAGCCACTCCGATGTCTGGCTCTGTCGGCAGCAGCGGGCACCATCAGCCACTCCGATGTCAGGCTCTGCCGGCAGCAGCGGGCACCATCAGCCACTCCAATGTCAGGCTCTGTCGGCAGCAGAAGCCACCATCAGCCATTCCGATGTCAGGGCTCTGTCGGCAGCAGCGGGCACCATCAGCCACTCTGATGTCAGGCTCTGTCGGCAGCAGCGGGCACCATCAGCCACTCTGATGTCAGGCTCTGTCGGCAGCAGTAGCCACCATCAGCCATTCCGATGTCAGGCTCTGCCGGCAGCAGTGGGCAACATCAGCCACTCCGATGTCAGGCTCTGTCGGCAGCAGCGGGCACCATCAGCCACTCCGATGTCAGGCTCTGCCGGCAGCAGCGGGCACCATCAGCCACTCCAATGTCAGGCTCTGTCGGCAGCAGAAGCCACCATCAGCCATTCCGATATCAGGGCTCTGTCGGCAGCAGCGGGCACCATCAGCCACTTTGATGTCAGGCTCTGTCGGCAGCAGCGGGCACCATCAGCCACTCTGATGTCAGGCTCTGTCGGCAGCAGTAGCCACCATCAGCCATTCCGATGTCAGGCTCTGCCGGCAGCAGCGGGCACCATCAGCCACTCCGATGTCAGGCTCTGTCGGCAGCAGCGGACACCATCAGCCACTCCGATGTCAGGCTCTGTCGGCAGCAGCGGACACCATCAGCCCCTCCGATGTCAGGTTCTGCCGGCAGCAGTAGCCAACATCAGCCAATCCGATGTCAGGCTCTGCCGGCAGCAGGGGGCACCATGAGCCACTCCGATGTCAGGCTCTGTCGGCAGCAGCGGGCACCATCAGCCACTCCGATGTCAGGGCTCTGCCGGCAGCAGCGGGCACCATCAGCCACTCCGATGTCAGACTCTGCCGGCAGCAGTAGCCACCATCAGCCACTCCGATGTCAGGCTCTGCCGGCAACAGCGGGCACCATCAGCCACTCCGATGTCAGGCTCCGTCAGCAGCAGTAGCCACCATCAGCCACTCCGATGTCAGGCTCTGCCGGCAGCAGTAGCCACCATCAGCCACTCCGATGTCAGGCTCTGTCGGCAGCAGCGGGCACCATCAGCCACTCCGATGTCAGGCTCTGTCAGCAGCAGTAGCCACCATCAGCCACTCCGATGTCAGGCTCTGTCAGCAGCAGTAGCCAGCATCAGCCACTCCGATGTCTGGCTCTGTCGGCATCAGCGGGCACCATCAGCCACTCCGATGTCAGGCTTTTCCGGCAGCAGCGGGCACCATCAGCCACTCCAATGTCAGGCTCTGTCGGCAGCAGAAGCCACCATCAGCCATTCCGATGTCAGGGCTCTGTCGGCAGCAGCGGGCACCATCAGCCACTCTGATGTCAGGCTCTGTCGGCAGCAGCGGGCACCATCAGCCACTCTGATGTCAGGCTCTGTCGGCAGCAGTAGCCACCATCAGCCATTCCGATGTCAGGCTCTGCCGGCAGCAGCGGGCACCATGAGCCACTCCGATGTCAGGCTCTGTCGGCAGCAGCGGGCACCATCAGCCACTCCGATGTCAGGGCTCTGCCGGCAGCAGCGGGCACCATCAGCCACTCCGATGTCAGACTCTGCCGGCAGCAGTAGCCACCATCCGCCACTCCGATGTCAGGCTCTGCCGGCAACAGCGGGCACCATCAGCCACTCCGATGTCAGGCTCCGTCAGCAGCAGTAGCCACCATCAGCCACTCCGATGTCAGGCTCTGCCGGCAGCAGTAGCCACCATCAGCCACTCCGATGTCAGGCTCTGTCGGCAGCAGCGGGCACCATCAGCCACTCCGATGTCAGGCTCTGTCAGCAGCAGTAGCCACCATCAGCCACTCCGATGTCAGGCTCTGTCAGCAGCAGTAGCCAGCATCAGCCACTCCGATGTCTGGCTCTGTCGGCAGCAGCGGGCACCATCAGCCACTCCGATGTCAGGCTTTTCCGGCAGCAGCGGGCACCATCAGCCACTCCAATGTCAGGCTCTGTCGGCAGCAGAAGCCACCATCAGCCATTCCAATGTCAGGGCTCTGTCGGCAGCAGCGGGCACCATCAGCCACTCTGATGTCAGGCTCTGTCGGCAGCAGCGGGCACCATCAGCCACTCTGATGTCAGGCTCTGTCGGCAGCAGTAGCCACCATCAGCCATTCCGATGTCAGGCTCTGCCGGCAGCAGCGGGCACCATCAGTCACTCCGATGTCAGGCTCTGTCGGCAGCAGCGGACACCATCAGCCACTCCGATGTCAGGCTCTGTCGGCAGCAGCTGACACCATCAGCCACTCCGATGTCAGGCTCTGCCGGCAGCAGTAGCCAACATCAGCCAATCCGATGTCAGGCTCTGCCGGCAGCAGCGGGCACCATGAGCCACTCCGATGTCGGGCTCTGTCGGCAGCAGCGGGCACCATCAGCCACTCCGACGTCAGGGCTCTGCCGGCAGCAGCGGGCACCATCAGCCACTCCGATGTCAGGCTCTGCCGGCAGCAGTAGCCACCATCAGCCACTCCGATGTTAGGCTCTGCCGGCAACAGCGGGCACCATCAGCCACTCCGATGTCAGGCTCTGTCAGCAGCAGTAGCCACCATCAGCCACTCCGATGTCAGGCTCTGTCAGCAGCAGTAGCCAGCATCAGCCACTCCGATGTCTGGCTCTGTCGGCAGCAGCGGGCACCATCAGCCACTCCGATGTCAGGCTTTGCCGGCAGCAGCGGGCACCATCAGCCACTCCAATGTCAGGCTCTGTCGGCAGCAGAAGCCACCATCAGCCATTCCGATGTCAGGGCTCTGTCGGCAGCAGCGGGCACCATCAGCCACTCTGATGTCAGGCTCTGTCGGCAGCAGCGGGCACCATCAGCCACTCTGATGTCAGGCTCTGTCGGCAGAAGTAGCCACCATCAGTCATTCCGATGTCAGGCTCTGCCGGCAGCAGCGGACACCATCAGCCACTCCGACGTCAGGGCTCTGCGGGCAGCAGCGGGCACCATCAGCCACTCCGATGTCAGGCTCCGTCAGCAGCAGTAGCCACCATCAGCCACTCCGATGTCAGGCTCTGCCGGCAGCAGTAGCCACCATCAGCCACTCCGATGTCAGGCTCTGTCGGCAGCAGCGGGCACCATCAGCCACTCCGATGTCAGGCTCTGTCAGCAGCAGTAGCCACCATCAGCCACTCCGATGTCAGGCTCTGTCAGCAGCAGTAGCCAGCATCAGCCACTCCGATGTCTGGCTCTGTCGGCAGCAGCGGGCACCATCAGCCACTCCGATGTCAGGCTCTGTCGGCAGCAGCGGGCACCATCAGCCACTCCGATGTCAGGGCTCTGTCAGCAGCAGTAGCCACCATCAGCCACTCCGATGTCAGGCTCTGTCAGCAGCAGTAGCCACCATCAGCCACTCCGATGTCAGGCTCTCTCGGCAGCAGCGGGCATCATCAGCCACTCCGATGTCAGGCTCTGTCAGCAGCAGAAGCCACCATCAGCCACTCCGATGTCAGGGCTCTGTCAGCAGCAGTAGCCACCATCAGCCACTCCGATGTCAGGGCTCTGTCAGCAGCAGTGGCCACCATCAGCCACTCCGATGTCAGGGCTCTGCCGGCAGCAGCGGGCACCAACAGCCACTCCGATGTCAGGCTCTGCCGGCAGCAGTAGTTACCATCAGCCACTCCGATGTCAGGCTCTGCCCGCAACAGCGGGCACCATCAGCCACTCCGATGTCAGGCTCTGTCGGCAGCAGCGGGCACCATGAGCCACTCCGATGTCAGGCTCTGTCGGCAGCAGCGGGCACCATCAGCAACTCCGATGTCAGGCTAAGTCGGCAGCAGTAGCCAACATCAGCCACTCCGAATTCAGGGTCTGTCGGCAGCAGCGGGCACCATCAGCCACTCCGATGTCAGGCTCTGTCGGCAGCAGCGGGCACCATCAGCCACTCCGATGTCAGGCTCTGTCGGCAGCAGCGGGCACCATCAGCCACTCCGATGTCCGGCTCTGTCGGCAGCAGCGGGCACCATCAGCCACTCCGATGTCAAGCTCTGTCGGCAGCAGCGGGCACCATCAGCCACTCCGATGTCAGGCTCTGTCGGCAGCAGCGGGCACCATCAGCCACTCCGATGTCAGGGCTCTGCCGGCAGCAGTAGCCACCATCAGCCACTCCGATGTCAGGGCTCTGTCAGCAGCAGTAGCCACCATCAGCCACTCCGATGTCATGGCTCTGTCAGCAGCAGCGGGCACCATCAGCCACTCCGATGTCAGGCTCTGTCGGCAGCAGTAGCCACCATCAGCCACTCCGATGTCAGGCTCTGCCGTCAGCAGTAGCCACCATCAGCTACTCCGATGTCAGGCTCTGTCGGCAGCAGTAGCCACCATCAGCCACTCCGATGTCAGGCTCTGTCGGCAGCAGTAGCCAGCATCAGCCACTCCGATGTCTGCCTCTGTCGGCAGCAGCGGGCACCATCAGCCACTCCGATGTGAGGCTCTGTCGGCAGCAGCGGGCACCATCAGCCACTCCGATGTCAGGGCTCTGTCAGCAGCAGTAGCCACCATCAGCCACTCCGATGTCAGGCTCTGTCAGCAGCAGTAGCCACCATCAGCCACTCCGATGTCAGGCTCTGTCGGCAGCAGCGGGCACCATCAGCCACTCCGATGTCAGGCTCTGTCAGCAGCAGTAGCCACCATCAGCCACTCCGATGTCAGGCTCTGTCGGCAGCAGTGGCCAACATCAGCCACTCTGATGTCTGGCTCTGCCGGCAGTAGGTGGCACCATCAGCCACTCCGATGTCAGGCTCTGTCGGCAGCAGCGGGCACCATCAGCCACTCCGATGTCAGGCTCTGCCGGCAGCAGCGGGCACCATCAGCCACTACGATGTCAGGCTCTGTCAGCAGCAGTAGCCACCATCAGCCACTCCGATGTCAGGCTCTGTCGGCAGCAGTGGCCAACATCAGCCACTCTGATGTCTGGCTCTGCCGGCAGTAGTGGGCACCATCAGCCACTCCGATGTCAGGCTCTGTCGGCAGCAGCGGGCACCATCAGCCACTCCGATGTCAGGCTCTGTCGGCAGTAGCGGGCACCATCAGCCACTCCGATGTCAAGCTCTGCCGGCAGCAGTGGCCAACATCAGCCACTCCGATGTCAGGCTCTGCCGGCAGCAGCGGGCACCATCAGCCACTCTGATGTCAGGCTCTGTCGGCAGCAGTGGCCACGATCAGCCACTCCGATGTCAGGCTCTGTCGGCAGCAGTAGCCACCATCAGCCACTCCGATGTCAGGCTCTGGCAGCAGCAGTAGCCACCATCCGCCACTCCGATGTCAGGCTCTGTCGGCAGCAGTAGCCAACATCAGCCACTCCGATGTCAGGCTCTGTCGGCAGCAGTAGCCACGATCAGCCACTCCGATGTCAGGCTCTGTCGGCAGCAGTAGCCACCATCAGCCACTCCGATGTCAAGCTCTGCCGGCAGCAGTGGCCAACATCAGCCACTCCGATGTCAGGCTCTGCCGGCAGCAGTAGCCACCATCAGCCACTCCGATGTCAAGCTCTGCCGGCAGCAGTGGCCAACATCAGCCACTCCGATGTCAGGCTCTGTCGGCAGCAGCGGGCACCATCAGCCACTCCGATGTCAGGCTCTGTCGGCAGCAGCGGGCACCATCAGCCACTACGATGTCAGGCTCTGTCAGCAGCAGTAGCCACCATCAGCCACTCCGATGTCAGGCTCTGTCGGCAGCAGTGGCCAACATCAGCCACTCTGATGTCTGGCTCTGCCGGCAGTAGTGGGCACCATCAGCCACTCCGATGTCAGGCTCTGTCGGCAGCAGCGGGCACCATCAGCCACTCCGATGTCAGGCTCTGTCGGCAGTAGCGGGCACCATCAGCCACTCCGATGTCAGGCTCTGTCGGCAGCAGTAGCCAACATCAGCCACTCCGATGTCAGGCTCTGTCGGCAGCAGTAGCCACGATCAGCCACTCCGATGTCAGGCTCTGTCAGCAGCAGTAGCCACCATCAGCCACTCCGATGTCAAGCTCTGCCGGCAGCAGTGGCCAACATCAGCCACTCCGATGTCAGGCTCTGCCGGCAGCAGTAGCCACCATCAGCCACTCCGATGTCAAGCTCTGCCGGCAGCAGTGGCCAACATCAGCCACTCCGATGTCAGGCTCTGTCGGCAGCAGCGGGCACCATCAGCCACTCCGATGTCAGGCTCTGTCGGCAGCAGTAGCCACCATCAGCCACTCCGATTTCTGGCTCTGCCAGCAGCAGTAGCCACCATCAGCCACTCCGATGTCAGGCTCTGTCGGCAGCAGTGGCCAACATCAGCCACTCTGATGTCTGGCTCTGCCGGCAGTAGTGGGCACCATCAGCCACTCCGATGTCAGGCTCTGTCGGCAGCAGCGGGCACCATCAGCCACTCCGATGTCAGGCTCTGTCGGCAGTAGCGGGCACCATCAGCCACTCCGATGTCAAGCTCTGCCGGCAGCAGTGGCCAACATCAGCCACTCCGATGTCAGGCTCTGTCGGCAGCAGCGGGCACCATCAGCCACTCCGATGTCAGGCTCTGTCGGCAGTAGCGGGCACCATCAGCCACTCCGATGTCAGGCTCTGTCGGCAGCAGTAGCCACCATCAGCCACTCCGATGTCAGGCTCTGGCAGCAGCAGTAGCCACGATCAGCCACTCCGATGTCAGGCTCTGTTGGCAGCAGTAGCCACCATCAGCCACTCTGATGTCAGGCTCTGTCAGCAGCAGTAGCCACCATCAGCCACTCCGATGTCAGGCTCTGTCGGCAGCAGTAGCCACCATCAGCCACTCCGATGTCAGGCTCTGTCAGCAGCAATAGCCACCATCAGCCACTCCGATGTCTGGCTCTGCCGGCAGCAGTAGCCACCATCAGCCACTCCGATGTCAGGCCCTGTCAGCAGCAGTAGCCACCATCAGCCACTCCGATGTCTGGCTCTGTCAGCAGCAGTAGCCACCATCCGCCACTCCGATGTCAGGCTCTGTCGGCAGCAGTAGCCACCATCAGCCACTCCGATGTCAGGCTCTGTCGGCAGCAGTAGCCACCATCAGCCACTCCGATGTCTGGCTCTGCCGGCAGCAGTAGCCACCATCAGCCACTCCGATGTCAGGCCCTGTCAGCAGCAGTAGCCACCATCAGCTTCTCCGATGTCAGGCTCTGTCGGCAGCAGTAGCCACCATCAGCCACTCCGATGTCTGGCTCTGCCGGCAGCAGTAGGCACCATCAGCCACTCCGATGTCAGGCTCTGTCGGCAGCAGTAGCCAACATCAGCCACTCCGATGTCAGGCTCTGCCGGCAGCAGTATCCAACATCAGCCACTCCGATGTCAGGCTCTGCCGGCAGCAGCGGGCACCATCAGCCACTCCGATGTCAGGCTCTGTCGGCAGCAGCGGGCACCATCAGCCACTCCGATGTCAGGCTCTGCCGGCAGCAGCGGGCACCATCAGCCACTCCAATGTCAGGCTCTGTCGGCAGCAGAAGCCACCATCAGCCATTCCGATGTCAGGGCTCTGTCGTCAGCAGCGGGCACCATCAGCCACTCTGATGTCAGGCTCTGTCGGCAGCAGCGGGCACCATCAGCCACTCTGATGTCAGGCTCTGTCGGCAGCAGTAGCCACCATCAGCCATTCCGATGTCAGGCTCTGCCGGCAGCAGTGGGCAACATCAGCCACTCCGATGTCAGGCTCTGTCGGCAACAGCGGGCACCATCAGCCACTCCGATGTCAGGGCTCTGTCGGCAGCAGCGGGCACCATCAGCCATTCCGATGTCAGGCTCTGCCGGCAGCAGTGGGCAACATCAGCCACTCCGATGTCAAGGCTCTGTCGGCAACAGCGGGCACCATCAGCCACTCCGATGTCAGGGCTCTGTCGGCAGCAGCGGGCACCATCAGCCACTCCGATGTCAGGCTCTGTCAGCAGCAGTAGCCACCATCAGCCACTCAGATGTCAGGCTCTGTCAGCAGCAGTAGCCACCATCAGCCACTCCGATGTCAGGCTCTGCCGGCAGCAGTATCCAACATCAGCCACTCCGATGTCAGGCTCTGCCGGCAGCAGCGGGCACCATCAGCCACTCCGATGTCAGGCTCTGTCGGCAGCAGCGGGCACCATCAGCCACTCCGATGTCAGGCTCTGCCGGCAGCAGCGGGCACCATCAGCCACTCCAATGTCAGGCTCTGTCGGCAGCAGAAGCCACCATCAGCCATTCCGATGTCAGGGCTCTGTCGTCAGCAGCGGGCACCATCAGCCACTCTGATGTCAGGCTCTGTCGGCAGCAGCGGGCACCATCAGCCACTCTGATGTCAGGCTCTGTCGGCAGCAGTAGCCACCATCAGCCATTCCGATGTCAGGCTCTGCCGGCAGCAGTGGGCAACATCAGCCACTCCGATGTCAGGCTCTGTCGGCAACAGCGGGTACCATCAGCCACTCCGATGTCAGGGCTCTGTCGGCAGCAGCGGGCACCATCAGCCATTCCGATGTCAGGCTCTGCCGGCAGCAGTGGGCAACATCAGCCACTCCGATGTCAAGGCTCTGTCGGCAACAGCGGGCACCATCAGCCACTCCGATGTCAGGGCTCTGTCGGCAGCAGCGGGCACCATCAGCCACTCCGATGTCAGGCTCTGTCAGCAGCAGTAGCCACCATCAGCCACTCAGATGTCAGGCTCTGTCAGCAGCAGTAGCCACCATCAGCCACTCCGATGTCAGGCTCTGCCGGCAGCAGTAGCCACCATCAGCTACTCCGATGTCAGGCTCTGTCGGCAGCAGTAGCCACCATCAGCCACTCCGATGTCAGGCTGTGTCAGCAGCAGTAGCCAGCATCAGCCACTCCGATGTCTGGCTCTGTCGGCAGCAGCGGGCACCATCAGCCACTCCGATGTCAGGCTCTGTCGGCAGCAGTAGCCACCATCAGCCACTCCGATGTCAGGCTCTGTCGGCAGCAGCGGGCACCATCAGCCACTCCGATGTCAGACTCTGCCGGCAGCAGTAGCCACCATCAGCCACTCCGATGTCAGGCTCTGTCAGCAGCAGTAGCCACCATCAGCCACTCCGATGTCTGGCTCTGCCGGCAGCAGTAGCCACCATCAGCCACTCCGATGTCAGGCCCTGTCAGCAGCAGTAGCCACCATCAGCCACTCCGATGTCTGGCTCTGCCGGCAGCAGTAGCCACCATCAGCCACTCTGATGTCAGGCTCTGTCAGCAGCAGTAGCCACCATCCGCCACTCCGATGTCAGGCTCTGTCGGCAGCAGTAGCCACCATCAGCCACTCCGATGTCAGGCTCTGTCGGCAGCAGTAGCCACCATCAGCCACTCCGATGTCTGGCTCTGCCGGCAGCAGTAGCCACCATCAGCCACTCCGATGTCAGGCCCTGTCAGCAGCAGTAGCCACCATCAGCTTCTCCGATGTCAGGCTCTGTCGGCAGCAGTAGCCACCATCAGCCACTCCGATGTCTGGCTCTGCCGGCAGCAGTAGGCACCATCAGCCACTCCGATGTCAGGCTCTGTCGGCAGCAGTAGCCAACATCAGCCACTCCGATGTCAGGCTCTGCCGGCAGCAGTATCCAACATCAGCCACTCCGATGTCAGGCTCTGCCGGCAGCAGCGGGCACCATCAGCCACTCCGATGTCAGGCTCTGTCGGCAGCAGCGGGCACCATCAGCCACTCCGATGTCAGGCTCTGTCGGCAGCAGCGGGCACCATCAGCCACTCTGATGTCAGGCTCTGTCGGCAGCAGTAGCCACCATCAGCCATTCCGATGTCAGGCTCTGCCGGCAGCAGTGGGCAACATCAGCCACTCCGATGTCAGGCTCTGTCGGCAACAGCGGGCACCATCAGCCACTCCGATGTCAGGGCTCTGTCGGCAGCAGCGGGCACCATCAGCCATTCCGATGTCAGGCTCTGTCAGCAGCAGTAGCCAGCATCAGCCAGTCCGATGTCTGGCTCTGTCGGCAGCAGCGGGCACCATCAGCCACTCCGATGTCAGGCTCTGTCGGCAGCAGCGGGCACCATCAGCCACTCCGATGTCAGGGCTCTGTCAGCAGCAGTAGCCACCATCAGCCACTCCGATGTCAGGCTCTGTCAGCAGCAGTAGCCACCATCAGCCACTCCGATGTCAGGCTCTGTCGGCAGCAGCGGGCACCATCAGCCACTCCGATGTCAGGCTCTGTCAGCAGCAGTAGCCACCATCAGCCACTCTGATGTCAGGCTCTGTCAGCAGCAGTAGCCAGCATCAGCCACTCCGATGTCTGGCTCTGTCGGCAGCAGCGGGCACCATCAGCCACTCCGATGTCAGGCTCTGCCGGCAGTAGTGGGCACCATCAGCCACTCCGATGTCAGGCTCTGTCGAGAGCAGCGGGCACCATCAGCCACTCCGATGTCAGGCTCTGCCGGCAGCAGTAGCCACCATCAGCTACTCCGATGTCAGGCTCTGTCGGCAGCAGTAGCCACCATCAGCCACTCCGATGTCAGGCTGTGTCGGCAGCAGTAGCCAGCATCAGCCACTCCGATGTCTGGCTCTGTCGGCAGCAGCGGGCACCATCAGCCACTCCGATGTCAGGCTCTGTCGGCAGCAGCGGGCACCATCAGCCACTCCGATGTCAGGGCTCTGTCAGCAGCAGTAGCCACCATCAGCCACTCCGATGTCAGGCTCTGTCAGCAGCAGTAGCCACCATCAGCCACTCCGATGTCAGGCTCTGTCGGCAGCAGCGGGCACCATCAGCCACTCCGATGTCAGGCTCTGTCGGCAGCAGTAGCCACCATCAGCCATTCCGATGTCAGGCTCTGTCGGCAGTAGTAGCCACCATCAGCCACTCCGATGTCAGGCTCTGTCGGCAGCAGTAGCCACCATCAGCCACTCCGATGTCAGGCTCTGTCGGCAGCAGCGGGCACCATCAGCCACTCCGATGTCAGACTCTGCCGGCAGCAGTAGCCACCATCAGCCACTCCGATGTCAGGCTCTGTCAGCAGCAGTGGCCACCATCAGCCACTCCGATGTCTGGCTCTGCCGGCAGCAGTAGCCACCATCAGCCACTCCGATGTCAGGCCCTGTCAGCAGCAGTAGCCACCATCAGCCACTCCGATGTCTGGCTCTGCCGGCAGCAGTAGCCACCATCAGCCACTCCGATGTCAGGCCCTGTCAGCAGCAGTAGCCACCATCAGCCACTCCGATGTCTGGCTCTGCCGGCAGCAGTAGCCACCATCAGCCACTCCGATGTCAGGCTCTGTCGGCAGCAGTAGCCACCATCAGCCACTCCGATGTCTGGCTCTGCCGGCAGCAGTAGCCACCATCAGCCACTCCGATGTCAGGCCCTGTCAGCAGCAGTAGCCACCATCAGCTTCTCCGATGTCAGGCTCTGTCGGCAGCAGTAGCCACCATCAGCCACTCCGATGTCTGGCTCTGCCGGCAGCAGTAGGCACCATCAGCCACTCCGATGTCAGGCTCTGTCGGCAGCAGTAGCCAACATCAGCCACTCCGATGTCAGGCTCTGCCGGCAGCAGTATCCGGCATCAGCCACTCCGATGTCAGGCTCTGCCGGCAGCAGCGGGCACCATCAGCCACTCCGATGTCAGGCTCTGTCGGCAGCAGCGGGCACCATCAGCCACTCCGATGTCAGGCTCTGTCGGCAGCAGCGGGCACCATCAGCCACTCTGATGTCAGGCTCTGTCGGCAGCAGTAGCCACCATCAGCCATTCCGATGTCAGGCTCTGCCGGCAGCAGTGGGCAACATCAGCCACTCCGATGTCAGGCTCTGTCGGCAACAGCGGGCACCATCAGCCACTCCGATGTCAGGGCTCTGTCGGCAGCAGCGGGCACCATCAGCCATTCCGATGTCAGGCTCTGTCAGCAGCAGTAGCCAGCATCAGCCAGTCCGATGTCTGGCTCTGTCGGCAGCAGCGGGCACCATCAGCCACTCCGATGTCAGGCTCTGTCGGCAGCAGCGGCCACCATCAGCCACTCCGATGTCAGGGCTCTGTCAGCAGCAGTAGCCAACATCAGCCACTCCGATGTCAGGCTCTGTCAGCAGCAGTAGCCACCATCAGCCACTCCGATGTCAGGCTCTGTCGGCAGCAGCGGGCACCATCAGCCACTCCGATGTCAGGCTCTGTCAGCAGCAGTAGCCACCATCAGCCACTCTGATGTCAGGCTCTGTCGGCAGCAGTGGCCAACATCAGCCACTCTGATGTCTGGCTCTGCCGGCAGCAGTAGCCAACATCAGCCAATCCGATGTCAGGCTCTGCCGGCAGCAGCGGGCACCATGAGCCACTCCGATGTCAGGCTCTGTCGGCAGCAGCGGGCACCATCAGCCACTCCGATGTCAGGGCTCTGCCGGCAGCAGCGGGCACCATCAGCCACTCCGATGTCAGGCTCTGCCGGCAGCAGTAGCCACCATCAGCCTCTCCGATGTCAGGCTCTGTCAGCAGCAGTAGCCAGCATCAGCCACTCCGATGTCTGGCTCTGTCGGCAGCAGCGGGCACCATCAGCCACTCCGATGTCAGGCTTTGCCGGCAGCAGCGGGCACCATCAGCCACTCCAATGTCAGGCTCTGTCGGCAGCAGAAGCCACCATCAGCCATTCCGATGTCAGGGCTCTGTCGGCAGCAGCGGGCACCATCAGCCACTCTGATGTCAGGCTCTGTCAGCAGCAGCGGGCACCATCAGCCACTCTGATGTCAGGCTCTGTCGGCAGCAGTAGCCACCATCAGCCATTCCGATGTCAGGCTCTGTCAGCAGCAGTAGCCAGCATCAGCCACTCCGATGTCAGGCTTTGCCGGCAGCAGCGGGCACCATCAGCCACTCCAATGTCAGGCTCTGTCGGCAGCAGAAGCCACCATCAGCCATTCCGATGTCAGGGCTCTGTCGGCAGCAGCGGGCACCATCAGCCACTCTGATGTCAGGCTCTGTCAGCAGCAGCGGGCACCATCAGCCACTCTGATGTCAGGCTCTGCCGGCAGCAGTAGCCACCATCAGCCACTCCGATGTCAGGCTCTGTCAGCAGCAGTAGCCAGCATCAGCCACTCCGATGTCTGGCTCTGTCGGCAGCAGCGGGCACCATCAGCCACTCCGATGTCAGGCTTTGCCGGCAGCAGCGGGCACCATCAGCCACTCCAATGTCAGGCTCTGTCGGCAGCAGAAGCTACCATCAGCCATTCCGATGTCAGGGCTCTGTCGGCAGCAGCGGGCACCATCAGCCACTCTGATGTCAGGCTCTGTCGGCAGCAGCGGGCACCATCAGCCACTCCGATGTCAGGCTCTGTCAGCGGCAGTAGCCACCATCAGCCACTCCGATGTCAGGGCTCTGTCAGCAGCAGTAGCCACCATCAGCCACTCTGATGTCAGGGCTCTGTCAGCAGCAGTGGCCACCATCAGCCACTCCGATGTCAGGCTCTGCCGGCAGCAGTAGCCAACATCAGCCAATCCGATGTCAGGCTCTGCCGGCAGCAGCGGGCACCATGAGCCACTCCGATGTCAGGCTCTGTCGGCAGCAGCGGGCACCATCAGCCACTCCGATGTCAGGGCTCTGCCGGCAGCAGCGGGCACCATCAGCCACTCCGATGTCAGGCTCTGCCGGCAGCAGTAGCCACCATCAGCCTCTCCGATGTCAGGCTCTGTCAGCAGCAGTAGCCAGCATCAGCCACTCCGATGTCTGGCTCTGTCGGCAGCAGCGGGCACCATCAGCCACTCCGATGTCAGGCTTTGCCGGCAGCAGCGGGCACCATCAGCCACTCCAATGTCAGGCTCTGTCGGCAGCAGAAGCCACCATCAGCCATTCCGATGTCAGGGCTCTGTCGGCAGCAGCGGGCACCATCAGCCACTCTGATGTCAGGCTCTGTCAGCAGCAGCGGGCACCATCAGCCACTCTGATGTCAGGCTCTGTCGGCAGCAGTAGCCACCATCAGCCATTCCGATGTCAGGCTCTGCCGGTAGCAGCGGGCACCATCAGCCACTCCGATGTCAGGCTCTGTCGGCAGCAGCTGACACCATCAGCCACTCCGATGTCAGGCTCTGCCGGCAGCAGTAGCCAACATCAGCCAATCCGATGTCAGGCTCTGTCGGCAGCAGCGGGCACCATCAGCCACTCCGATGTCAGGGCTCTGCCGGCAGCAGCGGGCACCATCAGCCACTCCGATGTCAGGCTCTGCCGGCAGCAGTAGCCACCATCAGCCACTCCGATGTCAGGCTCTGTCAGCAGCAGTAGCCAGCATCAGCCACTCCGATGTCTGGCTCTGTCGGCAGCAGCGGGCACCATCAGCCACTCCGATGTCAGATTTGCCGGCAGCAGCGGGCACCATCAGCCACTCCAATGTCAGGCTCTGTCGGCAGCAGAAGCCACCATCAGCCATTCCGATGTCAGGGCTCTGTCGGCAGCAGCGGGCACCATCAGCTACTCTGATGTCAGGCTCTGTCGGCAGCAGCGGGCACCATCAGCCACTCCGATGTCAGGCTCTGTCAGCGGCAGTAGCCACCATCAGCCACTCCGATGTCAGGGCTCTGTCAGCAGCAGTAGCCACCATCAGCCACTCTGATGTCAGGGCTCTGTCAGCAGCAGTGGCCACCATCAGCCACTCCGATGTCAGGGCTCTGCCGGCAGCAGCGGGCACCATCAGCCACTCCGATGTCAGGCTCTGCCGGCAGCAGTAGTTACCATCAGCCACTCCGATGTCAGGCTCTGCTGGCAACAGCGGGCACCATCAGCCACTCCGATGTCAGGCTCTGTCGGCAGCAGTGGCCACCATCAGCCACTCCGATTTCAGGGCTCTGCCGGCAGCAGCGGGCACCATCAGCCACTCCGATGTCAGGCTCTGCCGGCAGCAGTAGTTACCATCAGCCACTCCGATGTCAGGCTCTGCTGGCAACAGCAGGCACCATCAGCCACTCCGATGTCAGGCTCTGTCGGCAGCAGCTGACACCATCAGCCACTCCGATGTCAGGCTCTGCCGGCAGCAGTAGCCAACATCAGCCAATCCGATGTCAGGCTCTGCCGGCAGCAGCGGGCACCATGAGCCACTCCGATGTCAGGCTCTGTCGGCAGCAGAAGCCACCATCAGCCATTCCGATGTCAGGGCTCTGTCGGCAGCAGCGGGCACCATCAGCCACTCTGATGTCAGGCTCTGTCGGCAGCAGCGGGCACCATCAGCCACTCTGATGTCAGGCTCTGCCGGCAGCAGCGGGCACCATGAGCCACTCCGATGTCAGGCTCTGTCGGCAGCAGCGGGCACCATCAGCCACTCCGACGTCAGGGCTCTGCCGGCAGCAGCGGGCATCATCAGCCACTCCGATGTCAGGCTCTGCCGGCAGCAGTAGCCACCATCAGCCACTCCGATGTCAGGCTCTGCCGGCAACAGCGGGCACCATCAGCCACTCCGATGTCAGGCTCCGTCAACAGCAGTAGCCACCATCAGCCACTCCGATGTCAGGCTCTGCCGGCAGCAGTAGCCACCATCAGCCACTCCGATGTCAGGCTCTGCCGGCAGCAGCAGCCACCATCAGCCACTCCGATGTCAGGCTCTGTCGGCAGCAGCGGGCACCATCAGCCACTCCGATGTCAGGCTCTGTCAGCAGCAGTAGCCACCATCAGCCACTCCGATGTCAGGCTCTTTCAGCAGCAGTAGCCAGCATCAGCCACTCCGATGTCTGGCTCTGTCGGCAGCAGCGGGCACCATCAGCCACTCCGATGTCAGGCTCTGTCGGCAGCAACGGGCACCATCAGCCACTCCGATGTCAGGGCTCTGTCAGCAGCAGTAGCCACCATCAGCCACTCCGATGTCAGGGCTCTGCCGGCAGCAGTAGTTACCATCAGCCACTCCGATGTCAGGCTCTGCTGGCAACAGCGGGCACCATCAGCCACTCCGATGTCAGGCTCTGTCGGCAGCAGCTGACACCATCAGCCACTCCGATATCAGGCTCTGCCGGCAGCAGTAGCCAACATCAGCCAATCCGATGTCAGGCTCTGCCGGCAGCAGCGGGCACCATGAGCCACTCCGATGTCAGGCTCTGTCGGCAGCAGCGGGCACCATCAGCCACTCCGATGTCAGGCTAAGTCGGCAGCAGTAGCCAACATCAGCCACTCCGATGTCAGGCTCTGTCGGCAGCAGCGGGCACCATCAGCCACTCCGATGTCAGGTTCTGTCGGCAGCAGCGGGCACCATCAGCCACTCCGATGTCAGGCTCTGTCGGCAGCAGCGGGCACCATCAGCCACTCCGATGTCCGGCTCTGTCGGCAGCAGCGGGCACCATCAGCCACTCCGATGTCAAGCTCTGTCGGCAGCAGCGGGCACCATCAGCCACTCCGATGTCAGGCTCTGTCGGCAGCAGCGGGCACCATCAGCCACTCCGATGTCATGGCTCTGTCAGCAGCAGCGGGCACCATCAGCCACTCCGATGTCAGGCTCTGTCGGCAGCAGCGGGCACCATCAGCCACTCCGATGTCAGGGCTCTGACGGCAACAGCGGGCACCATCAGCCACTCCGATGTTAGGGCTTTGTCGGCAGCAGCGGGCACCATCAGCCACTCCGATGTCAGGCTCTGTCAGCAGCAGTAGCCACCATCAGCCACTCAGATGTCAGGCTCTGTCAGCAGCAGTAGCCACCATCAGCCACTCCGATGTCAGGCTCTGCCGGCAGCAGTAGCCACCATCAGCTACTCCGATGTCAGGCTCTGTCGGCAGCAGTAGCCACCATCAGCCACTCCGATGTCAGGCTCTGTCAGCAGCAGTAGCCAGCATCAGCCACTCCGATGTCTGGCTCTGTCGGCAGCAGCGGGCACCATCAGCCACTCCGATGTCAGGCTCTGTCGGCAGCAGCGGGCACCATCAGCCACTCCGATGTCAGGGCTCTGTCAGCAGCAGTAGCCACCATCAGCCACTCCGATGTCAGGCTCTGTCAGCAGCAGTAGCCACCATAAGCCACTCCGATGTCAGGCTCTGTCGGCAGCAGCGGGCACCATCAGCCACTCCGATGTCAGGCTCTGTCAGCAGCAGTAGCCACCATCAGCCACTCCGATGTCAGGCTCTGTCGGCAGCAGCGGGCACCATCAGCCACTACGATGTCAGGCTCTGTCAGCAGCAGTAGCCACCATCAGCCACTCCGATGTCAGGCTCTGTCGGCAGCAGTGGCCAACATCAGCCACTCTGATGTCTGGCTCTGCCGGCAGTAGTGGGCACCATCAGCCACTCCGATGTCAGGCTCTGTCGGCAGCAGCGGGCACCATCAGCCACTCCGATGTCAGGCTCTGTCGGCAGTAGCGGGCACCATCAGCCACTCCGATGTCAAGCTCTGCCGGCAGCAGTGGCCAACATCAGCCACTCCGATGTCAGGCTCTGTCGGCAGCGGCGGGCACCATCAGCCACTCCGATGTCAGGCTCTGCCGGCAGCAGCGGGCACCATCAGCCACTCTGATGTCAGGCTCTGTCGGCAGCAGTAGCCACGATCAGCCACTCCGATGTCAGGCTCTGTCGGCAGCAGTAGCCACCATCAGCAACTCCGATGTCAGGCTCTGTCAGCAGCAGTAGCCACCATCAGCCACTCCGATGTCAGGCTCTGTCGGCAGCAGTAGCCACCATCAGCCACTCCGATGTCAGGCTCTGTCGGCAGCAGTGGCCAACATCAGCCACTCCGATGTCAGGCTCTGTCGGCAGCAGCGGGCACCATCAGCCACTCCGATGTCAGGCTCTGCCGGCAGCAGCGGGCACCATCAGCCACTCTTATGTCAGGCTCTGTCGGCAGCAGTAGCCACGATCAGCCACTCCGATGTCAGGCTCTGTCGGCAGCAGTAGCCACCATCAGCCACTCCGATGTCAGGCTCTGTCAGCAGCAGTAGCCACCATCAGCCACTCCGATGTCAGGCTCTGTCGGCAGCATCAGCCACTCCGATGTCTGGCTCTGCCGGCAGCAGTAGCCACCATCAGCCACTCCGATGTCAGGCCCTGTCAGCAGCAGTAGCCACCATCAGCCACTCCGATGTCAGGCTCTGTCGGCAGCAGTAGCCACCATCAGCCACTCCGATGTCTGGCTCTGCCGGCAGCAGTAGGCACCATCAGCCACTCCGATGTCAGGCTCTGTCGGCAGCAGTAGCCAACATCAGCCACTCCGATGTCAGGCTCTGCCGGCAGCAGTATCCAACATCAGCCACTCCGATGTCAGGCTCTGCCGGCAGCAGCGGGCACCATCAGCCACTCCGATGTCAGGCTCTGTCGGCAGCAGCGGGCACCATCAGCCACTCCGATGTCAGGCTCTGTCGGCAGCAGCGGGCACCATCAGCCACTCCGATGTCAGGCTCTGCCGGCAGCAGCGGGCACCATCAGCCACTCCAATGTCAGGCTCTGTCGGCAGCAGAAGCCACCATCAGCCATTCCGATGTCAGGGCTCTGTCGGCAGCAGCGGGCACCATCAGCCACTCTGATGTCAGGCTCTGTCGGCAGCAGCGGGCACCATCAGCCACTCTGATGTCAGGCTCTGTCGGCAGCAGTAGCCACCATCAGCCATTCCGATGTCAGGCTCTGCCGGCAGCAGTGGGCAACATCAGCCACTCCGATGTCAGGCTCTGTCGGCAGCAGCGGGCACCATCAGCCACTCCGATGTCAGGCTCTGTCGGCAGCAGAAGCCACCATCAGCCATTCCGATATCAGGGCTCTGTCGGCAGCAGCGGGCACCATCAGCCACTCTGATGTCAGGCTCTGTCGGCAGCAGCAGGCACCATCAGCCACTCTGATGTCAGGCTCTGTCGGCAGCAGTAGCCACCATCAGCCATTCCGATGTCAGGCTCTGCCGGCAGCAGCGGGCAGCATCAGCCACTCCGATGTCAGGCTCTGTCGGCAGCAGCGGACACCATCAGCCACTCCGATGTCAGGCTCTGCCGGCAGCAGTAGCCAACATCAGCCAATCCGATGTCAGGCTCTGTCGGCAGCAGTGGCCAACATCAGCCACTCCGATGTCAGGCTCTGTCGGCAGCAGCGGGCACCATCAGCCACTCCGATGTCAGGGTCTGCCGGCAGCAGCGGGCACGATCAGCCACTCTGATGTCAGGCTCTGTCGGCAGCAGTAGCCACGATCAGCCACTCCGATGTCAGGCTCTGTCGGCAGCAGTAGCCACCATCAGCCACTCCGATGTCAGGCTCTGTCAGCAGCAGTAGCCACCATCAGCCACTCCGATGTCAGGCTCTGTCGGCAGCAGTAGCCACCATCAGCCACTCCGATGTCTGGCTCTGCCGGCAGCAGTAGCCACCATCAGCCACTCCGATGTCAGGCCCTGTCAGCAGCAGTAGCCACCATCAGCCACTCCGATGTCAGGCTCTGTCGGCAGCAGTAGCCACCATCAGCCACTCCGATGTCTGGCTCTGCCGGCAGCAGTAGGCACCATCAGCCACTCCGATGTCAGGCTCTGTCGGCAGCAGTAGCCAACATCAGCCACTCCGATGTCAGGCTCTGCCGGCAGCAGTATCCAACATCAGCCACTCCGATGTCAGGCTCTGCCGGCAGCAGCGGGCACCATCAGCCACTCCGATGTCAGGCTCTGTCGGCAGCAGCGGGCACCATCAGCCACTCCGATGTCAGGCTCTGTCGGCAGCAGCGGGCACCATCAGCCACTCCGATGTCAGGCTCTGCCAGCAGCAGCGGGCACCATCAGCCACTCCAATGTCAGGCTCTGTCGGCAGCAGACGCCACCATCAGCCATTCCGATGTCAGGGCTCTGTCGGCAGCAGCGGGCACCATCAGCCACTCTGATGTCAGGCTCTGTCGGCAGCAGCGGGCACCATCAGCCACTCTGATGTCAGGCTCTGTCGGCAGCAGTAGCCACCATCAGCCATTCCGATGTCAGGCTCTGCCGGCAGCAGTGGGCAACATCAGCCACTCCGATGTCAGGCTCTGTCGGCAGCAGCGGGCACCATCAGCCATTCCGATATCAGGGCTCTGTCGGCAGCAGAAGCCACCATCAGCCATTCCGATATCAGGGCTCTGTCGGCAGCAGCGGGCACCATCAGCCACTCTGATGTCAGGCTCTGTCGGCAGCAGCGGGCACCATCAGCCACTCTGATGTCAGGCTCTGTTGGCAGCAGTAGCCACCATCAGCCATTCCGATGTCAGGCTCTGCCGGCAGCAGCGGGCAGCATCAGCCACTCCGATGTCAGGCTCTGTCGGCAGCAGCGGACACCATCAGCCACTCCGATGTCAGGCTCTGCCGGCAGCAGTAGCCAACATCAGCCAATCCGATGTCAGGCTCTGTCGGCAGCAGTGGCCAACATCAGCCACTCCGATGTCAGGCTCTGTCGGCAGCAGCGGGCACCATCAGCCACTCCGATGTCAGGGTCTGCCGGCAGCAGCGGGCACCATCAGCCACTCTGATGTCAGGCTCTGTCGGCAGCAGTAGCCACGATCAGCCACTCCGATGTCAGGCTCTGTCGGCAGCAGTAGCCACCATCAGCCACTCCGATGTCAGGCTCTGTCAGCAGCAGTAGCCACCATCAGCCACTCCGATGTCAGGCTCTGTCGGCAGCAGTAGCCACCATCAGCCACTCCGATGTCTGGCTCTGCCGGCAGCAGTAGCCACCATCAGCCACTCCGATGTCAGGCCCTGTCAGCAGCAGTAGCCACCATCAGCCACTCCGATGTCAGGCTCTGTCGGCAGCAGCGGGCACCATCAGCCACTCCGATGTCAGGCTCTGCCGGCAGCAGCGGGCACCATCAGCCACTCCAATGTCAGGCTCTGTCGGCAGCAGAAGCCACCATCAGCCATTCCGATGTCAGGGCTCTGTCGGCAGCAGCGGGCACCATCAGCCACTCTGATGTCAGGCTCTGTCGGCAGCAGCGGGCACCATCAGCCACTCTGATGTCAGGCTCTGTCGGCAGCAGTAGCCACCATCAGCCATTCCGATGTCAGGCTCTGCCGGCAGCAGTGGGCAACATCAGCCACTCCGATGTCAGGCTCTGTCGGCAGCAGCGGGCACCATCAGCCACTCCGATGTCAGGCTCTGCCGGCAGCAGCGGGCACCATCAGCCACTCCAATGTCAGGCTCTGTCGGCAGCAGAAGCCACCATCAGCCATTCCGATATCAGGGCTCTGCCGGCAGCAGCGGGCAGCATCAGCCACTCCGATGTCAGGCTCTGTCGGCAGCAGCGGACACCATCAGCCACTCCGATGTCAGGCTCTGCCGGCAGCAGTAGCCAACATCAGCCAATCCGATGTCAGGCTCTGTCGGCAGCAGTGGCCAACATCAGCCACTCCGATGTCAGGCTCTGTCGGCAGCAGCGGGCACCATCAGCCACTCCGATGTCAGGGTCTGCCGGCAGCAGCGGGCACCATCAGCCACTCTGATGTCAGGCTCTGTCGGCAGCAGTAGCCACGATCAGCCACTCCGATGTCAGGCTCTGTCGGCAGCAGTAGCCACAATCAGCCACTCCGATGTCAGGCTCTGTCAGCAGCAGTAGCCACCATCAGCCACTCCGATGTCAGGCTCTGTCGGCAGCAGTAGCCACCATCAGCCACTCCGATGTCTGGCTCTGCCGGCAGCAGTAGCCACCATCAGCCACTCCGATGTCAGGCCCTGTCAGCAGCAGTAGCCACCATCAGCCACTCCGATGTCAGGCTCTGTCGGCAGCAGTAGCCACCATCAGCCACTCCGATGTCTGGCTCTGCCGGCAGCAGTAGGCACCATCAGCCACTCCGATGTCAGGCTCTGTCGGCAGCAGTAGCCAACATCAGCCACTCCGATGTCAGGCTCTGCCGGCAGCAGTATCCAACATCAGCCACTCCGATGTCAGGCTCTGCCGGCAGCAGCGGGCACCATCAGCCACTCCGATGTCAGGCTCTGTCGGCAGCAGCGGGCACCATCAGCCACTCCGATGTCAGGCTCTGTCGGCAGCAGCGGGCACCATCAGCCACTCCGATGTCAGGCTCTGCCGGCAGCAGCGGGCACC